>OX418216.1:94355088-94438161 GCA_948455865.1 Conomelus anceps
AATTGAAAAAGTGTTGGGAAAATTTAGAGATGAATAATGGTCCGAAGGTGAAATTAAGATGCGTGTCAAGTAGGCCTATGTAGTATGTATGTTAGACATCAATATTAATATCACGTAAGTCTGGATTCATGCATGGTGGACTATGGATGGTGGAAGAGGGATGCTGATACTTTATTCGCAACGCTGCATTTCTTCTCCGTCTTCTGCCATCTTCTTTTAAAAAACTGGGATTTTTCAAGGAAATCTACATACTCGAGTTGTAAAAATCTTCATCGATCTGTTAAAACGTTCAATTCAACTCCACTACAAAAATCTTTAATTCTAATTTTAAGACCATCTTTCAGCGGTGGTCCCATCCAAGTCTTGCAAGCAAATAAGCAAAAGGGAGCATTTATCGATTCAATTGAATTTTGTCCGAATTGGCTATTTGAAACGGTAGTCTGGGTAAACGGTGTCAATTTTTTTGAGTTCGTTCGTTTTATTCAATAATTCAAAAAACCTCCAAAGTTATTGACGGAACGAAGAGAGGCCTCTTTATAAGTCGACCGTTTTGCATCTGTCTGTCTGTTCGTCTGTTTGTAACGCATTTACGGCTAAACGCATGGGACCAAATTGCATGAGATTTTGCATAGATCTTGCTTTCACAGGAATTTTCAGCAATGTATGTGCAAGGATTCTCAAAATATTCTTGCACTTAAAGAATATTCAAAAAGAAAAGAAAAGCCACTCAGGTCTTCTTCTATAGAAAACATATGATTTTTATAATGAGTTTCTTCATGATATGCAATAATTGAAATCAGATTTAAACGCAGCCCTCTGGCCCTGTTAATCATCTGGTTGAGCCTTCACATTGAAGTTATTACTTTTAAGAATAACATATTTAAAAGAAACTAATTATTTCTAATATTTCAATTAAGTACAATAGCTATGTTTGCTAAGTAAATAATTATGAAAATGTTATTAATATATTTCTAAAAAGTAATCCATCAGGCACGTGAAACCTGATCTGATCGGCTATCTGAAAAATAGAAACACAGCCTGGTGTGGTGATGTGATACAGAGTGACTTTTTGTAGAAGACAGACATGAAGTAGACTACGCAGATTGAATCAAATATAAGCTATAAGGTCAGATAGGCCTAATTGTGTTTAATTATGCTATTGTTATAATTATCATTGAGTACATCGAGTATGTAGGTCTGCTGTTTACAGAACTACTACTATGAAGCCTTTCGCTATTATAAATTTCCTAAATATAATATTCTTCATTTAATAATCAGTTGAAGAATCTCACTTAGTTTATTACCTCTTCCTGTAATTCAATTTTTAGTTACTTTAATTTATATGTTATATTGATCATATTGACTTGCTTGTTTGCTAAAAATATTTCATGATGTAGAAAAGATTTCCCACGTTTTAAAAGTTCAAAAAATCAACTTGGAGGCTTGTAATAAAAAGTTAAAACAAAAAAACCAACTTCAATGAAATTAACAGTTGAAGAAAACGGATATGTTGACGTAAAATTCTCTCATTGGGAAGATGAGGCCACTCCTCTTCAATAACACTAAATAAAGAATATAAAGTACAGTAATAACTAGGTCGAGTGAGATTGCTTCTTCCTGGCAATAAAATGGAGGGTAGACGCAAAAGAAATTTCTGTCGGAATAAAATCTTGACTGAAGTACTCATATATGACATGGAGCAATAAAGGGCTGTGACTGAGCATTCTAGAGCGGTCACGGTGCTTCATTCTGCTGTCCAAACCAACAGAACTCCGTATTTTCTCCCAAGAAAGTTACGACCAGCGCTAGATTTTCTAACTGCATACCGCACATTCCATTCACTTCAACGATATACTGATAAGTTTGTCATCGAAATAAGTGTGACCTCACCCTTCAGACTAGGCATTTTCGATTTACACCAAGTCATCCACCTTTATCTGCTTAATCTAGTTCCATGTCTGAGATGAAATTAATATCTGGGTAAAATTTGATTAATTTCATAGTGTGTAGTTTCGAATATCGAGGTCGATATTTCATGTGTTTATCTTTGTGTTGAAACATTTTTTTCTCTGTCTACATGAGTCTGAAACTTGTGCGGGGGTAAGGAGGTGAATGATTACATAAAATTTGCCAGGTTGAACGAGAATTCAGGCTCAACTCGTCGTCACAGGGTTAGGTACTGTCAAAGATAAGCATTCCAACCAATAATATGCAGGCTGAATCCAGGCTATTCTGTGAAACTAATTGTGCTCGTGATTAGTGTCCTAGGGGGGTTTCACTCATCACTGCTTTCAAGCTTAAAATTTATCCCAGCATGTGGAAAAGTACAATTTCACCGATAAGTCAAATGCAGAAGCGGCCATTTTGGGCTGACTCCGCCTGCTCAGAGCAAACAATTTGTGGATGACGGACCTGGCATGACTGTTAGTGGAGCAAGGGTTGGAATAAGTTCTACCAAATAGCAGGTATTATATGAAAAAGCCGTAGCAGGTATCTGTTCAATCAGATAGAGATAAGCTGCGTTCTCGTAGGTCCTGTTTGTAACGGTGACCGATTAGATTGGCCAGCAAAAAGACACTGTTCTCTGCTGTAAAATCACTTCCCGGTGGTTCGGAACCCACCTAAAACTGTAGGTCCAACTCATCAATCACCATCATCCAACTCATTACCCACGCACAGGTCTCAGACCTATGTAGGCTTCATCCTCCAAAAAAATAGGTAACTAATAATAACAATTGCAATAATAATAATTATTATAATAATTAACCGATTAGATTGACCAGCAAAAAAACACTGCTCTCTGCTGTGAAATCACTTCCCGGTGGTTCGGAACCCACCTAAAACTGTAGGTTCAACTCATCAATCACCATCATCCAACTCATTACCCACGCACAGGTCTCAGACCTATGTAGGCTTCATCCTCCAAAAAAAATAGGTAACTAATAATAACAATTGCAATAATAACAATTGCAATAATAATAATTATTATAATAATTAACCGATTAGATTGACCAGCAAAAAAAACACTGCTCTCTGCTGTGAAATCACTTCCCGGTGGTTCGGAACCCACCTAAAACTGTAGGTTCAACTCATCAATCACCATCATCCAACTCATTACCCACGCACAGGTCTCAGACCTATGTAGGCTTCATCCTCCAAAAAAAATAGGTAACTAATAATAACAATTGCAATAATAACAATTGCAATAATAATAATTATTATAATAATTAACCGATTAGATTGACCAGCAAAAAAAACACTGCTCTCTGCTGTGAAATCACTTCCCGGTGGTTCGGAACCCACCTAAAACTGTAGGTTCAACTCATCAATCACCATCATCCAACTCATTACCCACGCACAGGTCTCAGACCTATGTAGGCTTCATCCTCCAAAAAAAATAGGTAACTAATAATAACAATTGCAATAATAACAATTGCAATAATAATAATTATTATAATAATTAACCGATTAGATTGACCAGCAAAAAAAACACTGCTCTCTGCTGTGAAATCACTTCCCGGTGGTTCGGAACCCACCTAAAACTGTAGGTTCAAACTCATCAATCACCATCATCCAACTCATTTTTTTTTTTTTTTTTTTTTTTACTATTCCTATTCTTACTACTTTCTTTTTCATCTTTAATTTTTTTTTTATTGTTTTTTTTTCCTTTAAATATTTTATAAGTTACTCCTTCTCGCCATCCTATTCATTTCCTCATTACACTCTCGCATCTCTTTTTTTTTATAAATGAATAAATAACATAATAACATGCATATCATCCGATCATCCGTACATATCTTCAATTTTTTTCCTTTTTTTTCTATCACTATGTGCCTAGGAACTTTCGTGTTATTGAGCATGTGTCCAGTACAATTGACTTTTGAAGAGCAATGTAGATGTTAGGTGGCAGACCAAGATCAGAGATATACTTGTGAAGAGACTTTGAAATTACAGCAGTTGAAGAAATCACTATGGGCACTGTGAAAACTTGATTTTGATGCCACATTTGTCTGATTTCTTCTGACAAAGGCTGATACTTAACAATTTTCTCTGAAATTTTCTTCTGTAAATTGTTAGTATTTGGGACAGCTATGTCAATCAGGAATGTTCTCTTCAATGCCTTGTCAATGAGTGTAATATCCGGTCTATTGTGCTGTATTGTCCTGTCAGTTATTATATCTCTATTCCAGTATATCTTTATTTTGTCATTTTCCATAACTGCATTTGGTTTGTACTCGTAATAAGGTTCACTAGATTTGATTAATTTGTATTTTTTGATTATTTCTTGATGAACTATTTTACATACATTGTCATGTCTCTGTACATAAACTGTTGCAGCCAATGATGAACAGCCACTGGTGATATGATCGATTGTTTCCTGTGCCTTATTACAAAGCCTGCATGAATCAGTAGCTATTGTAGTGTCCTTGAGTATATACTTCCTATAATTACGTGTATTTATGATCTGATCCTGGATTGCTATCATGAATCCCTCAGTCTCCACAAAGAGATTGCCATGTGTTAACCAAGAGTTGGATGCCACATTATTATTATTATTATTATTATTATTATTATTATTATTATTATTATTTAGGACTATGTAGCCGATATCACAACCTAATTGGCTGGAAGTAAGTAATTCATATGGGTCATTGACCAAGTATGAATTTACTATATTTCAAAGAAAATTTTTGTTCTCTAAAACCGATGTGATCCAATATTCAAAATTTTACTTTTTTTTACTATTCCTATTCTACAAACTACTTTTTTCCATCTTTAATTTTCTTTTTTTTTCTTTTAAATATTTTATAAGTTTACTTTTTCTTGCCATCTTATTCATTTCCTCATTACACTCTCTTATCGTTTTTTTTATAAATGAATAAATAACATAATAACATGCATATTATATACATGTATAGTATATATTGTTATTATCATTATTATTATTATTATCATTATTATTATTATTATTATTATTATTATTTTTAATATTATTATTATTATTATTATTAATATTATTATTATTATTATTATTATTATTATTATTATTATTATTATTATTATTATTATTATTATTATTACTTCTCCAAAAGGATGGTGCTGCTTGTAACACTGGACATCAAGAATGCATTTAATTCTGTGAGGTGGAGAGACATGCTCTGGGAACTGAAAAATACTTTTAGGTTACCTAAGTACCTGCTGAGGTTAATTGACTCCTACCCGAGAGATAGATCCCTCATTCATGAGACTACAAATGGGTGGATCAGTGTTGAGGTCACATCAGGGGTGGCTCAGGGTTCAATCCTTGGCCCTGATCTATGGAATATCTTCTATGATGGACTGCTATGTCTGGAAATGCCAGAAGAGACAACACTAGTTGGGTATGCAGATGATGTTGCACTGCTTATTGCATCTCACAGTTCTGAACATGCTCAACTTAAACTAAATCAAGCAATGAGGAGAATATCAACCTGGCTTGAATGTCATGGGTTGTCTCTTGCCCTCAGTAAGACTGAGATTGTGGTCCTAACAAAGAAAAGAGTAAACACTCATCTCTCTTTTCAGATGAACAGTGTGACTGTTGAGTCAAAGCAAAGGGCAAAGTATTTGGGACTTATGATTGACACTAAAATGAGCTTCTCAGAGCATATAACAGGGGTAATCACTAAAGCTGCAAAGGCTGTCACAGCTCTCAGTGGTCTAATGGCTAATGTTGGAGGCCCAAGAGCCAGCAGAAGACGATTGTTGATGTCAACAGTGAACTCTGTTTTGCTTTATGGAGCAGAGGTGTGGGCACCTGCTCTCAGATGGGAGTACAATAGGAAAAGACTTCTGCAGGTCCAGAGAAGAGCAGCACTGAGAGTTGCATCAGCATATCGCACTGTGTCAGAGCCTGCTGTTATGCTGGTTGCAGGGGTCATCCCAATCGCCCTTCTAGCACAGGAGCGATATAACATATATCAGAAATGTAAAGCTGGAGAAAGGAAAGAAGATATTGCAAGAGTTGAAAGGAACAGAACTTTCCAAGCATGGCAGAACGACTGGACTCTTGAAGCACGTGGACACTGGACATCAAGGCTGATACCCAGAGTCAAGCAGTGGGTAAACCGGCCTCATGGAGAAGTGGGGTACTTTGTGACACAGTTCCTGACTGGTCATGGATATTTCCGATCTTTTCTCCATCAGTTGGGCAAAGCAGATACACCTGAATGTCTCTACTGTCCTAAAAGTAGAGATGATGTTGAACACACCTTCTTTCTGTGTAGCAGGTGGGAAGAACTAAGAGAAAGAGTGCAGGCAGAACTGGGTTGGTTGTCCCCAGAAAACGTTGTTTCTGTTATGCTCCAAGGCAAGCAGCAATGGGTGAAGATGGCTAACTATATAATCACCATACTACAGACAAAGAAGAGAGATCTTGATGCAGCAGGCTATTAGCCAATAGTTCATGCTCATGTACATGTCAAAATGGCAAAACGCCTCAATAAAAGAAATTAAAAGAAAAAAAAGTTATTATTATTATTATTATTATTATGTGCAGTAGGCCCATGTTTTACAATGTGTATTTTCTACATGCACTGTTACTTTTAATACACACATGCATTTCTTAAATCTTTATTTATTTCTATTAACTATTGGATGCTTTGCCATCAATTTTTTTGCTGCACTACATTCTATTATTATCAGATTGAATTCAATATCATAGAACTGACTCGGACTCATTATCTTCTCACGCACAATTAAGTAGAATGGAAACCCATTTTATTGTTCCTGACTAAACAGCCTCAATCCTCGCAGCCACAATAGCTTCTGTCTGTGGATTATTACAATATCAAATAAATCTCTGTGAATATGAGTGTGTCAGAGCGAGTCCTCTACATTTTCTCTGTTGACAAACTCTCAAGTACTTTGAACAGTTTTGAGCATTTTTCCGATACACAGTAACCATTCTCAGCTTGGCATAGCGAGCTCAGCACTCGGCACAGTGGCGCTGATTTTATATTCAGAGCGTTGACAAGTAGACAGCAGCCGGCATCTGCAACCGATAGCTTCGTTTTCTAATTTCCCTCGCTGTAGCAAACGTCACTTCTCGCTATGCAAGCCTCTCTACTCTGCTTCGCCTCTAATCTCTTATTCCAAAATGATTTCAAAATGCCAGTCTACTGCTTCGTGTGCTACTACTTTTAAAAGACAAGAAACGGTAAAGCAGCTCTACACATGCATTTTTCATTTGAATGTTTATTGCACCTGTAATAATAATAATAATATAATATATATAGTATGAATAGGAAATGCTATAGAGGTATAGCATTTAAAAAGGTTAATATTTAAGGGAAGTGATAGCCGAGTGCCGTAGCAGGTATCTGTTCAATCAGAGATAAGCTGCGAAACTCCTTGGCCATCTTTGTAACGGTGGCCGATTGAATTGGCCAGCAAAAAAGACTCTGTTCTCTGCTGTAAAATCACTTCCTGGTGGTTCGGAACCCACCTAAAACTGTAGGTCCAACTCAACAATCACTATCATCCAATTCATTACCCACGCACAGGTCTCAAACCTATGTGGGCTTCATCCTCCAAAAAAAATAGCATCGTATAAGGTCTTTTGGTATAGGACCTATTTCGAAAGCATCAATAATCCGGTAGTGTAACCCGGCCCTGTCCTCTATCTCTTTTGTTCAAATCCGCGTAGTTGAAAACCGAGGCTTAAAACGATAAAGAATAAACTCGAGAAGAGTTAGGCTTCTTTCTAATTCCAAACATCTTAGGGTGCATCACTACACATGGAAAGATCACAAGTTACAATAAATAATAATTTTAGTTTTCATTGGCTTTCAATGCTTTTATCGGTGATGAAGCCCTCAGGGTGCTTGCGCATCAATTATGCCATGATGATTATCATCGCAAAATCTAACACATGCTTTAGAATAGTGCATGGCATATGAAAGCAGCATGAATACCACCATTCCGCAACATGTGTTTGATTTTTTGAATTCTTATTATCATCTAGTATTCAGTATTGGATGCTTCCCTGTCCAAGCACCATTAAATGCGACAACACTATATTGCCGTTGCTCATCAATACCACCGATTTTTCTGATGATTTTTTTTGTTCAATATTTGATTCATGCACGTTTAAAAAGCTTAAATGCTTTATGAAACAATTTATGACTTCAAAAATTATTTGATTGGAATTTGATAGCAAAAAATCATTTGCACATTATAGTTGTTGTTGTTGTTTTCCAAGAATATTTGAGTGTGAGATTAATAAAATGAGTTGCTTTCCTCAAGTGTGAGTGAACAGCTTTAAATGTATTAAACTTTCTATTGATTCTGAACTTGAGTTTTTGGGTTCAATATGTAGATGAGGCTTTAGCCGCCTGTAGGCTTAAAACTGAACAGAGCTTGTGCACAGTTCAAAACCAATGGTGTTTATTTGGTGCCCTTTCACTGTGTTACACTTGATGCGCTTTATTTTCTGATCTCCATTTGCCATTTTAGAATTACAAACACTGCTCTTTCCCCATCACACTCATTCTCTCACTCTATCTCTCTTCTCTTGCTATCTCTCTTCTCTTGCTATCTCTCCATCTATTTATCTCGTTCTCTCTCACACACTCAACGAAAAGCAATCATCACTCACCCAGATGTATGTAAATCCACTATATCTTGTTTATTTTACATCGCTCGATAGTTAACGTATCATCGCTTGCTTTACTTGTTGACTACCCCTGAACGGGTAGCACCTATTTACATTCTCAAAATCCACAAGTTTGTAACAGTGATTATTTCTGTTTTATTTTGTAGTGGTAATTATTTCGCATGTAAAATATATACAACATCATACGTAGATCATTTCAGGGGGTGGATTGATCAAATATCATTAACTGTGCATTATTCTATTATTGCATTGCTTTTTTTTCATTTAATGTTTTATGATTCTGAGATGGGCTTGGATTGAGATAGAAAAATGATCTCTATTAAATTTGCGAGTAGGGTCGCATTTCAGGACCTGAGTCTCATAAACAGCAAACAGAAAATGCCTACTGTAGTATTGAGAATACTACGCTCAGTTCCCTGTGAATGGGATTCAGGTCCTGAAACGCGTCCGATACTACTCGCAAATAAAATAAGCTCTGTCGTAAACAATGCAGTGCTTAATAGTTGCTTAATAGTGCTAAACATTTGCTTATTAGTGCAAGTAAGGATGACACCACAGAAGAAATTTCATGTAATTATCTTCTCTATACTTTCCCATAGAGGAGTGCGGCTGTTAATGTGAATGAAAAGGAATTTCCAGTCAATAAAAGTGATTTATTTATTCAATTAAAAAATAATTAACATGAAACTTTGGCTGGTTTCTTCTCCTGTGGTCACAAAAACAATTCTCGTTCAGTCATTGATATTTTGTGTAATCATTCACACAGTTTCCCACAGTAATATTATCATAATAGATCCTGATCTAGCATACTCTATCATACAAGTCATTTAATTACAAGACAAAAAAATTTATTTATAATTTTCATCGACTCACAAAAAAATGTAGTCTATCCCTGATATGATGGACAGAATATGAAGAAAGTCTTTTTTGAAAGAGAGTTTATTGACATTTCATCACGATGAATAACCGATAATCGGAAACTAAGTGAGAATACTGAGAAGATGAAAACGATTCAAATAACGAAGGAAGGAATTCATTTGAATTAATTTTGCAAAAAGTGGGATTTTAAAGATTCCTTTGATTGTGTAAGGATGATTGTAGCAGTAGTAGTGTTCAGCAGAGCAGCAGAAAAGGAGCCTAGACACTGCCTATAGAGTGGTTTGACCCAACTGAACTGCTAAGATCAAAACGAAGCCAAGGCTGTGCACTGTGCAAAGGCCCAAAGGCCCCACAGCTCGCCAATCCCTCTTTTGACGCTGCACAACGTCCGGTCGTGAAATTGGCTTATGTACACTCGCTCTGCACCGCTCATCCAAATCGCCTTTGCCAGCCAAAACGCGAATAATGCTGACAAAGCAGCCTATTATTTGCGGAAAGCTCCAGCTATTTTCATAAAAAATGCATTTCTAAATCATTCAACGAGCGATCGATCAAGGACGGGGGGAATATTGAGGCTGTTGGAAAAGAACGATGTGCTTGCTTTGTAGTCAATAAAGTGTTATTTCATTTCTTTCCGGCATTCCTGCAATTACGCGAACTTCACTGGAGCAAGGAGGTTGTTGAAAAAGAGTTAGAGAAGAGCAGTCTCTTATGAAAAATTCCAAGTTTGATCCTCCAAACGCTGCTCGAATAATCATTTTATTAATGAGGTAAAAGGGTCCAAATCGCTACTTTTCCAAGAAATCTCAATTTCATGATTTAAGTTCAAGAAATAAGTTATCTCTGATAGAGAATTTTGCATTTTCTGGGAAGCTAATTTGTGAATCTTTCGATTGGGAGATTGGGATGTACAACATCATACGTAGATCATTTCATGGGTGGCTTACCCCATTTTCTTCGGCTACTGCAAAATGCGTATATTCATTTCAAATATAATAAACCAATAAAACGTAATGTCCAAGGACCCAAAGAATTTTCATGAAGTTATTATTGACCAATCGGAGTGAGGTCTATACTTTAAGACGCTCGGAATTTTCTCTGTCTTTCCGTCTCACGATTACGGACAAACGCTTAGACCAATTGTTATGATTTTTCATATGGATGCTCCTTATTCCTAGGCACAGCGAATTATATATTTTATTTTTTCAAATTCAAAATGGTGGCCAAATTTATTTCAAATAAAGCGAAATTGTATCAATATGAGCTTCCTTCTTATATACAGTTAATGGGGTAGGACTGAATTCGTAACAATATGAGCTTATTTCTTATGTGCAGTATACTGTGCTGTATTCAAGCAATATAATGACCGACTTTTAATTGAATTATAAGTTATTCTATCACAAATTTCTTCATTAATTTATAAATCATAAGTTATTCTTATTTTTTTATTAGACTTAAATAGTCTTATTCAATTTTTAGTATTTAGATGTTCCAATGTATTTTTTAGGTCAGACAATATTATGATTAAAAAAATATACATAGCTAAAAAGAAGAACCTAATAGTACATGTTATGTTAATCATCACATGTGAAAAACAATTATAATTTTAGTTGGTGAAAATCGGGAGAGGAAGATGAAAAAATTAATAGATGAATTCTATAAATAATTTTTGCTTTTTTATGATTAGAGATTTATTGATATTAAAAGCTGCTGTAAGGGGTGATTTCTAGGGGGCATCAAAACTTTGGTCTTTTCAAATATTGATTTTTACAGTTTTTGTCATCGATAAAAGATTAAGCAATTAAAATCGAGTCGAAAACGCTCTTTAACGTTTTTCGAAAATGTCATCCCCTTTTGAGTGAGTGTTGAGCGAGTGAGGTCTACTGTTCACACATGATAACTACGAGTTATCATCAGTTGTGCTCATAAGCCTATGCACCATTTGACTTCTCTGACTCCTATAAACATCATAATTACATCATATCATATCATAATTAAACATAATATTATGTTAACTTTTCATGTGAAATTTAACGACTTGCAGTCAAATATTTGGTAAGAATAAGTATAATAACTCACTTAATCTGGCCGAGTACTTTCGAATCTATGAGATCCATCTTCAGAGGCCTCTGAAGATGGATCTCATAGATTCGAAAGTACTCGGCCAGATTAAGTGAGTTATTATACTTATTCTTACCAAATATTTGACTGCAAGTCGTTAAATTTCACATGAAAAGTTAATATTAACAACGCAGATCGTCATGGAACAAGAAATCCAGGAATATAATATTATGCTTTTTGATTCACAAAAAAATGCACTTTGGCAGCTCTTACAAAAACGTTTTTCTTCTTCTTTTCTCTTTATTGTGTAACAGATCTAATATATCATAACACAATATTTTCTCCGTTTCTTTTTCAATTTGACTATTTAAAATTTAGGAAAGTATTCCAACACAATCAAAATAGAAACTGGCACTGCAGAAATGAAGTGGATTTAGGCTAAGCAGCGACCTTCACAATAATCTTCAATTTTTTTATTCGAATGATTTACGCTGGCTAGAACTTGCTTGAACTGGCTTAGAATCTCCCTTTCAAGAGTTAGAGCCCAAACGTACGGACGGACAATTGCGCAATTTTAATACAGCCCTGTCGGGTCCTTAATAATTAAACTGTACTTGAAAATACTCATTTTATTCTATTTTACAATGCTCCTGAACAAAGAATAGACTATTGAAGATAATTTCTGAAGTAAAACAGCTGCAATGAATGTTAAGCTCTAGTACATACAGTACTTTACAATTCACCAATCTTGAATGTTTTGAAGAGATAAAAAGAAATAAAAAGGGTTTCTCTTTTTGAATTACCTTGAATGCATAATGAAATGTTTTTTGTTTAAAGATGAACTCAGTTCGTAAATTTGGCGCATTAGGTTATCAGTATCCGTTGAGTGTATAAAGCACTGTTTATTTTCCTTGAGAACATTGATTAGTTTTTATTTTTTATTTATTATTACAGTATTCAGTTATTATTTCACTATTATATTTTTCAAGACTAACCAACAAATTTAATCCTGTATAATTTTTCTTATGGAAATGTATTCCTCTATAATATATCTTTGATTTTGTAAATTTAATTTGATGGGTTTGGATATGGGGCTATTCACAGCTTCGCCTGAACCTAAATAAAGTACTTCATCTCTCTATCTATTTGTTCCAAAATTTGATTTTTCTGTCTTCTTATGTTGTATCCAACCTATTGTATTTTTCCAATTCAATATTGTTTTGTCTCTGATATTGTAGGTCTAATCAAATATTGATTTCTCTAAAAAATATAGAAATGAAAAGTAGAAATATAATACAATTTAGATATTATGACAGCAAATGTAGAGAAAAAACCAAACAGCTTAATATGAGAGGAGGAAAAATAATAAAATTCGAGTAACAAAGAAAAGCAAAAAAATGTGAAGCGCTTGCAACGAACAGAAATCAAAATAGTACTCAGTGCACTAATCATTTGAATATTTGAAATCAAGTCACGGTTGTGATTGAGGCAATATATTTACATTTTTACTTTACACAAATGAACGCAAATAGCCTATCCTTTTCTCTTTTCTGTAAGCCAGTCTCATCGTCCATTTACGCTTTCATCCTCACGCACTCTCTCTCATCCTCTTTCGCGCTCTCTCACTATCACTCTCTCAATCTCTCTCTCTCTCTCTATCTCTCTCTCTCTCTCTCTCTCTCTCACTCACTCCTGTCTCACACTTTCTCTCTGTCCCTACTTTTACCATTACAATCAATCGTATCAGAGCGAAATCATTCAACAGCCGACGCAGCGATTAATCCTGAAAGTGTCATAATAAGTACGGTAGTAGAGCAAGTAGGCGTCCAGGTACGCTTTGATTGGAAAACTTTTATTATTACTTTGAAGTTTCCCCAGAGAGGTATTAAAAGAATGTTGTTCTCGTTGTATTGAGCGCGATATTTTTCTGCTACAAAGCCGCCGTCCGCGTCTCACTTGCCCTATTTTCAACTTCAACACAAGCTTCCATCTCAGTTCACAAACTTTCTTTGTCGGAATTATTTACAATGTAGTGACTTTTTATGATGAGTTCGTGAGGTAAACTTGTGAGTGCAAGCCTTTATACTTCAACTTGTTAACATAAAGACCAGAATTTACTTTTAAGCTACTTTGAACATTACTTCGGCTACTAAATATGTAGGTAAAAACATTCGCAAAGAAGTTTTTTGACAAACTTTGTCTGCTTTTGAATATAAAATCATATTTTTTTAAAAGCAAACGGCCTTTTTGTTATCAAAGGAAATTGAGTGAAACGAGGTGAAAATTTGTGTGACTTCGTACGACTTAGAATTCTGGTTAGCGAAATGAAGTACGGTAGTTAACAAAAATGCATCAATCTATCAATCCAGTGGAGTACTGTGGTTTGTTAACGATCTGTTAATAGCTGACGATTGACGGTTTTGACTGTTGACGTTGAACTATTTCCCTGTTCTATCTTTGTTGTTATATATAGTTGTACAAAGTGGGATTCTAATTTCCCTACCCTATTTTAATGACTTGCCCGGCGCCAATTAATCTCTCTGAGATTGATAAGTGAATAAAAATGTTCTAGTGTAATGTTCACACTAAATAATGACATACAAAAATAAACCTTAAGCCTGAGTGCTCAGTCACTGGCAACGACCTGTGTCAGCAATCAAACACTATCAGTAATGACACTGTCTTATTCAACGTTTTATCAATATTAGATTTCCTCTTATTATAAATTCACTGTTCGTTAAAAGATGGTAGGAGATGTTGTTACTTATTTATGCAAATTACATCACCTCCGAGTTAAATTTATCACTAACATAATGTAAAGATGTCGATAAAACATATTTTTTTTGAGGAGGGACAATGATTTCAGACGGAAAGTCCCCCTAGTGCTTTGAGACTCTGGTCATTTTTTTTGATTCTCCATGATCAATTGAAGTTTTTCCCCTGTAATAATAATAATAAATAATAGGCATATTATTGTACTACCGAATTGAGTACATTTGGAAGCTCACCATTTATAAAAGAGCAGTAGGCTATTACTTTAGTGACTATATTCAATGGGACATTATATGTATATGGCTCTACTACATGTGATTATGATCAAAGGCCGTACTTGGTGATCACAAATAATGATATCCTTCAACAATTCAAGCTCATTTTGTAACTAAAACAATTTTATTTTTTTATTCTTCAACTAGAGATTTGAATATTGATCACACCACTACCCAGGCACTTTTAGTATAAAGTCTACATGGCATCTTAATCAAAGCTTCTCATCACTGATAAAATAATGTTTTTCTAGATCAGTTTTTGTGAATCTAAGTCTAAAATATCTATTACATAATTACGCAGTGATATAATGTAGTAGGCCACTAGGCCACTACATGAGTACTATCTTCATCAGCCGATTACATTGATCTGGCCAACGTTTTCAGTCATGATTCCGCTAGAGTGAATAGTTTCTTTCGATGTTTGAAGCAATTCTTTCTGGAAGGATTTGTTGAATCCAACCTGACTGCAATTCCGGTCTGGGGGAACAAGATCGAGAATAAATCACCGTGCGAAACCTCTTCTCCTGATTTAGTACGCAATTCGTATAAATATACACTCTCCTCAATAAAGTTGTCAGGATCTTACTATCTTACATCTTACTACTACACACTTCTTTGCTGACTCAATCTTAAAATCGGTACTATATCGTTTCGGGTTCGGGTCCAGACTTTGATGTGCTGGTCGAATGTTCAATTCCCGTGTAGGCAAGTTCGGTAAATAATTTATTTATTGGCTTTGAGTTCAAGCTATTCGTTCAGAATTTATTGTCTATTCTAGTTATGGACGAAGCGAGCAACTACGATTTTCAAAATTACTATAGCCTGATCATCTTACTGAATTCTCACCTCACTTATCAATTTGAAGTAAATTTACAGTCAGCATCCCAACAACTAACAAATAAGATAAGCACAACACAAATAATACACTTCGAGGTTGTTGTCAAATTACAAGGTACGAATAGGACATAAAACTGTTTGTAATGTTGTTTCAGGGGGCCAATTTTTAATTCTTTTGGGAAACCCCCATCCCCCTTCTTTATGTGAGAAAAAAAAGAAGTTTCAGCTGAAAATGGTAATATATAAAGTATGGGGTGTGTTTCTTTGAAAAAATAAAACCAACCTTTGTTTTGTTAGCTAATTCATTTGGCCAATTACTGTAATTAACTGCTTAATTTTCCTGACGGAAATGGTAGGCTGATGGAGGAGGAGTTTGTTGAATAAATTGAATTTGTAAATTGGTAAGGTTAATATCGTAGGTGGGTGGATGTTTTTGCAATCTGTAAGGTGAACAGCATTAAAAAATGTGAATGCAATGGCTAGCGGAAGTATTTATTTAGTAACTCTATGGAGTTATTAAAAATAAATTTATTAATTACTCTACTATTGGAGTAATGATAATAATTAAGAAACAATAACATAACTATCAGAATTCACACTTACGATGAAGAACCTACGCTGGTAATCGGATTTCTGTATCAAGTGGAAATTAGCAATAAATATCATCAAGCTCATAATATTAACTTCAGGATTCAGTTTATTTTGAACATTTACTGTTATTAGTAATGAGGAATGCTGCTGCAACTTATTAACTTAGTTTCAATCACTATACATGATAGAGAATACTTGGTAGAAATCTAATTGATTATTACAAAGATGTTGCTCAAATCGAATTCATGAAAATGCAGAAAACATTATAAATCATGAAGAAAGTTATTTAAAAAATTTTAATGACTTTTTCTACTTCGACTTCCATCTTACCCCTCCACCCATTGGTAAGGGTATCCGTCAGTTTGAACTCACCTTCACAAATTCCTGGCTACGTATCGATGGTGGGAGGGAGAGCGCGGAGTAAATTTTTTTGAGGAAATTCATTAATTTTTTCAGCAGCTAGAAGAGGAACAAAACAAAAAAAGCCAAATTAGGTCATTAATAGAGGCTACTCTATTGGAAAAAATTAGCCACTTTATAGATAGGCTGTAAGTTTTGAATCAGTAACTGATATAAGCAGGCATCTATTTATTTAGCTAGGATGGGCAAGATGGGCACGGCCCCGGGGTCATTCTAACATGAGTTTTGAGACTTAAGCGTGGGTACAAAGATGGAAAACTTACCACAGTAGGCCTATTATAGAAACTAAATTCGGTAAGATGAAATGGAATCCCCAAAAATATATACTATTAATTCCTGATTCACCGCTAGTGAAATCTTTCCATGTAATACCACATTTGATATTCATACTAAGCAAAAGTCATTATTGTATTATATCAATCATCAGTAATGAGGAGTTATATGGAATACGGGCGTTACCCATTTTCTGCCCTTTCTCCGTTCAACGCTTTTTTGGCATCTCCATAGTTTAGTTGGTATGCCTGCGAAATTTCATTCCTATATCTTCTTTCTCCGGCTGGTGACATTCAATTTTAGGAGGCCATGTCATGTGTTTTCAACAGTTTCCAAGTTACATAATTTGTTATTGATATATACATTGAATTTTAATATAATATACAGTAATATATCAATTTCAATAATTGTGTGCAGATCATAAATAGTTGAATGTTAAAGTTTATGCTTTGCCACGTTGCTGTATTTTTCATTTAAAATAATAAGATACTTAAAAAATAATGAGTAATAGAACATTTAAAATATTTTCTTTTTATTTAAAATGACCAGTGATGTTAAAGATAGTGACAACATCTTATTCCAGTTATTAATATCACTTTACAGCTTGTATTACATATCATTCAACAGAAAGTCTTGTAGAACTGAAACTGCCCTTTTTCCATTCATTGTCGCTTGAATGGAAAAAGGGCCATGTTGACCAGTTGAATGGAATAAGGGCGGTTAAAAGTATATTAACTTATAATCATTCAATTATAAACTAACTGTTGATGTATGCTTGAGACTTTCAATTACACTCTAATCATGAAATCCCAAATTAAAATCTGACAAATTTCAAAGTATTTGAAAAAAAAACACTCTACATTATGAAAGTAATTGAAAACTTCAAGGCCCGTTTTCTCAAAACTCCAATTTCTGGGTTACATATTTGGCACAATAAAGGCATTTTGCCAAACATCTACACGCTTATTTCTGTCTATAATTTGCTTTTCTACCAGCATTGACCTATTATGAGAGTCTCGAATTAAATTTGGGTGAGTCAACAGACTCTCGTACTATAGAAACCCAACTGCTTGTATAGATAAGTGGCGAGCGGGAGAGGACCAAATCGTTAAGAGCATTACATTGAGAATACAAATGCGTTGACCCAACGTTATTCATACCCTATATGAATTTTCTCTCTTTTTGGATGTACCTATATGCAACGTACACTCCGCCTCGTTGACCGCTGTGCTGATTCGCGAGCGGCTTTCGTGAAATTTTATTTTATTTACCTCAGTTAACATTGAAAAACACATTATTCGATGCGTCCTCGCGGTAAAAAGCCCTCTACCTAAGCGCAGCAGTATACATTCAATGTATATAAGTATATTATTATATAGGTCTAACATACACTCTTGATCTGTAACATTTTCAACATGCGATTATAGTTTTTCATTGAGTGCACATTCGATATAATTCGATATCGTTATTGAAGGTTTTTATAACTACAGAACACAGGAATGCCAAACTTGATACATACCGAATGTTTATTGAGGTTTTTCTATTGGGGTCAATACAAAACCAAATGTTGTTAACTGAGGTTTTCAGCTGGGATGAGTAAAATGGCTGTCTTTATCTGCAAAAATGGGCGGAGCCAGACTTCCCTCCCAGCTAACAAATAGGTGTTACCAGCCAATCAGCCATCTGGGTTGAGCAAGTTATGAATAAAGTTCCTCTCACGAGATGTATGAGAAAAGTAATGAGACAAATTTTATACTAAGAAGAGTTTTTTTAACAAACGTTTTACCCCCTTCAAAGTAGTTCCTTGGGGCAGTTATACACCGGCCGAGTCGTTGCTCCAACTCTTGGTAGCAGCGCTAGCCTTGTCTTCAGTCTTCAACTAGTATAGCTTTTAACTGATCGGTCACTGTCTTTTGAATGTTCTCCAGCGTTCCAAACATGTTTCAATTACGGAAAAAGAAAACAGTCACA
The DNA here is from genome assembly GCA_948455865.1 of Conomelus anceps. Classification (NCBI taxonomy): domain Eukaryota; kingdom Metazoa; phylum Arthropoda; class Insecta; order Hemiptera; family Delphacidae; genus Conomelus; species Conomelus anceps. Next base: position 94,373,824 of record OX418216.1, read on the forward strand.
AGGACTCAAATCAAATGAATAATGGTGGGGGGGGGGGGGGAGGGGACAACTGTTGAGGAACAACAGTAATTACGTTTTAAGGTCAAAAATTCACGGCGGGAAATAATGGTATTCTGGAAAACATTCAGAAGACTGTGATTGACTGGTTGAAAGACATAGGCCTACCAGTTGATCACTTCCAGCACTGCTACCAAGACTCGGAACAACGACTCTGCCGTTGTATAGCCTAAGGGAACTACTTTGAAGAGTATTACATTTTAATTTGAAAAAGCTTTAGTTAGTATAAATTCAGTTTCATTATTTTTCACACACCTCTTATTTTGTTTTTCATTTTTACATAACTTCATCATTTTTACATAGCTGAAAAATACAACATTTTTCATTTTCAAGATTAAGTTAGTCTCGAAGGATCTAGAATTTAGACATTTGTAAAAACTCAACAACTTGATAAGAATAATTATGTAGACCACAGTTATGGCCTGAATTGGATATTTTCTATTAGTTATTGGGTTAGACATTCGCTATCGGGTTTTACTGGAGTTTCTCATATCTGAAGTGGAGTCTATTATTTTTTCTATAATACATTATTATAAGATTTTTATTATTTCTTACGCTGAATTATATATCTGGGGTACAGTAGTCTTATTTCATTCCGTTTTTCTTTTTATGATAAAGTCTTGAAGATTCAGAAATGAAGTATCAGACAAATCAGAATAGATAAACTATACATTACATGCTGAGGAGGGAGAAAGGGATATAAAATGCCCTAGAATTCTCAACAAACACTAAAAAAAAAGCTGTACTAGGTGTTATGGAGTTGATTTTCACCCAAATATTTTTAGCTGATATCCAGAGCAAAAAAAAAAAATATCTGGGTTCACCCAAGTTACTAACTATGAATCCAACAGCTATTGGTAACTAGTTCTTACCAACTCTTTAGTTATCTACAAGGTTTTATTTCAATCTGAAGGAACTATTCAAAAGTAAAATTTGAGCAGCTTTCCCAAATGAATATTTTTTTATTGATTCCTTGATATTTGAATAATATACCGTTGGTCTAAGACAGACAATGCATGTATATATCAAGTTTGTACATGAACTTTTTTGGTCGAATAAAGAACAATGAACGGTGAAAAAGTTGCCCGTAAAGTGAATTGTAACCGACAACCACAAAGCGACTATTGTAGCGGTGATGGAAAAAGGATATTAATACAGATTGCGTACTAAATCACAAGAGTGTGGAGCTGAGGCAGAGGCCAGGCCACACTTGTGTGATTTATATTTTGCCAGCCGAGTGAGAGCGGCCTCACCGGTCGACGTCAGGTCAAATTAAATGCCGAGAAGGCGCGAATACCGAAACGCAGACTATGAAAGGCCGCACCACACCACACGGTTTTGCATGATAATCCCGTACCGAAATCAAATAATACAACGCCACAAAATAGCCATCCGACTACAATTGAAAAGTGAACTAGGAACGGCCAGTCACGGATTGAAGAAGGAAGGAGTGCTGTGTGCTGGGCGAAACATCCGTGATGAAAACAAACAATGCACACTGTTGTGGCCACATTATGAGCTGGGCGCCACTGCTCGCTATTCATCTTCTGTTTTTCAGCTGCTGAATGCTGAATTTCCTCTCTTTGCCATCATCATAGGCTAAAGGATGTTGTTCGGAAAAAAATAATTTATTCATAACTGTCACAAGTTCGCAAGAGCTCGTGTTCTATTGCTATCATAGTGATTATAAAAAGGGGGCGGTGAATCAGACGATGTCAGAATGGCTTTTGAAAAAAATGGGATAGCCTACTACATTTTTGATGGTTATCCCATGAAAAACACAAAAATGTTATCAATCTACTTTTTTCGGGTAGTCTATAACAGATAGTTCTTATAAAATAACTTATAAGGTATAATACTCTGGATTTTGAATAATCGAACCCATTCCAATTCCTTGAAATGTGAACCGTATTCCAAGGTGCAATCTTGAATTGGATTATGAATAGTATTTCAATGAGAGTTACATGGATATTTATTGAAGCGTTATGCATAATCTTCATCTGGTTGGTTTTGTGTAGGCACAGACTATCAAAGTCAGAGAATAACTCTCCAGTTAACTCATATCATCCCGATATTCGAAAACTTTCCAATATTTTTTTTCGTGCTGATGATACCCACATTAGACCGATACTTGTGAGCGGGTAATTAGTGAATGATAATGTTGGATAGTGATTTAACAGTTTCAGGTAGGGCTTCAAACCAATAGATTAATAAACGATGATAAAACGGTTAGCGTAATATTTCATTTTTTGCCGGTCTCTCTTTCAAGCGCAGTCCCGATCGCCCTGACTCCGCGCTCAAAAAACGGCCATCCAACGGAAAGGACAATAAAAGAAGAAACAACAATATCAGAAATACAGGATTGTTTTCCCCAGAAAGGCTGGTCACCGAGGGGAAAAGTGACCAAAACCCCCCAGGATTGATAATTGGAACATTAAATGTGAGAACATTGCGGACAGAGGATAGATTATGCGAATTAGAGGAGGCACTACTAGATACAAAGATAGACATTTTAGGCCTAGCAGAAGTAAGAAGAAACTCAGAAAAAATCATATACAGGAGAAGTGATTACATATTCTATCATTTCGGTGAGACACAAGGCCATAAAGGAGTTGGTTTTATTGTTAGGAAACATTTGAAAGACAAAATAATTGAATTAAAGGGATTTTCAGAAAGAATTGCAGTGCTGAGATTGAAAATAAAAAACTTGAAAACTTTGAATATCTATCAGGTATACTCTCCTACAGCAGAAGCAGATGAAGCTGATCGCGAACGTTTCTACGATCTTCTGACAACAATTTTGAGTCAAGACAGAAACAACAATTGGAAAAATGTGACATTTATTATGGGAGACTTCAATGCCCAAGTTGGTAAACAAGAAGAGAATGAAGCCAATAGTGTGGGAAAGTGTGGGTATTGAAGGAGAAATGAAGCGGGAAAAATGATGGTGAATTTCTGTTTACAACATGGTTTCAAAGTAATGAATACATTTTTTAAAAAAAGAATGGGAAAGAAATGGACCTGGATATCACCTAACCAGCAAGTTAAAACAGAAATCGACTATATACTAGCAACGCACAGTCAAATAATAAAGCAGCTCGAAATAACAGGAAAAATAAAATTTGCCACAGATCACAGACTAATTATCATCACCCTGTCCAACGAGTGGAATTATATTAGACCCAGACGAGCATGGAATAGTGGCATCACCAGAAGAATACCAACATTGGATGAAACTAGAGCTCATGAGTTACAAATGAAGGTTCAAGAAATTATTCAGAACAGTCCACAATTTACATTACAAGAAGTTTATGATTCAATGGAGGCTTTCATTCTACATTCTTTCGATCAATCAGCATCGATTTATCCTACAAAATTTCAGACAATACTAAAGAACTTATTCGCTCAAGAGAGACTATGAAAAAGAAAAATCCAAAGAGCATCAGAGAGAGAATTGAATTCAACCTCCTATGCAAAATTACAAGATATCATATTAGAAATGATTTAAAACTCTTTGAAGACAGGATAATTGCAGAGGCCTTGAAGACAAATAGTTCAACGAAACAGTTGAGGAAAAATCTGTCATATGGAATAGAATGGAACACAGGACTCAAAAACAAAAAAGGAGAAATAGATAGAAAAAGAAGTGGCATACTTCGAAAAGCTACATTGTTCTACAAGGACCTGTTCAAGTGCTCTGAAAATAATATATATGATAATTTGGTTCAGGACACAACTACAGAGATACCACAAATTCAGGACCAGGAAATAATTACATACATCAACACTTTAAAGAAAAACAAAATGGCCGGAAATGACAGAATTACAAACGAGATGATCAAGACTCTTACACCAATATTCATAGACGTATTAGTTACATTATTCAACAGGATATTGAGAGATCAGCAAGTTCCACGTCAATGGAAATCATCTGATATAATTCTACTGTTTAAGAAAGGTGACATCTATGACATCAACAATTTTCGTCCAATTAACATGACATCTTGCATTGATAATTATTCATGAGACTATTAACAGGTCGCATACAGCCGTTTCTAGAAGTGCATCAACCTGTTGAACAAGCCGGATTTAGAAAAGGATTTTCAACAATGGATAACATTCAGGTTATCAACGAGCTTATTGAAAAATCCACAGAGTATAAATTCAGTCTCTACCTCGCATTTGTGGACTATAGAAAAGCATTTGACAGTATAAACCATCAATTCTTGTTTAGAGCACTTCAGAACCAAGGAGTCCCAGATGCCTACATAAATATATTGAAGAATTATTATAGGAACAGTGTCGCACGGATAATTTTAGAAAAACCAGGTAATTACTTCAAGTTGGAAAAAGGAGTAAAACAGAGGATCCATCTTCTCCAATTCTGTTCAATGCAGCTCTCCAAGAAATTTTCAAGAAGTTGAATTGGGAAAAACTTGGTATTAAGATTCATGGAGAATTTTTGAATCATCTTCGTTTTTCAGATGATATTGTGCTCATTGCAAAATCAAATCAGGAGCTTCAAACAATGTTAAAAAGTCTTGCAAAGGTTAGTGAGGAAGCGGGGCTCATAATAAATACAGAAAAAACCTATGTTATGTCTAACAGAGAGTATGGAGTTATAGGACTGAACGGAAAAAGTTTGAATTGGACTAAGGAAGTTATTTATCTTGGTCAGTGTTTTTCTTTCAAGGAAAGAGAAGAGAAAGAAATTAACAGAAGGTGCGCCATAGCTTGGAAGAAGTATTGGTCCCTGAAGTCAATTATGAAAAGTAAAGAGGTAAATGTAGCGACTAAAGTAAAAGTACTGAGACAATGCGTACTACCAGCACTTACTTATGGTGCGCAGACATGGGCCTGTAAGAAGAGGACTTTGAAAAAGCTGCAAACCACCCAAACTGCGATGGAGAGAAGCATCTTGAACATTAGAAGAATTCAAAGAATCCAGAACACGTTTATAAAAAATATAACAAAATTGGAGGATGTAACAAAAACAATAAAAGGTCTCAAATGGAAATGGGCTGGCCACATTGCAAGGATGCAGGATGGAAGATGGACCAAGAAAGTAACAAGCTGGGAACCAACTTGGAGAAAAAGAGGAATAGGAAGACAACACGCTAGATGGAAAGACGACATCATCGTCAAGACGGCAGGTAAAAACTGGATGTTAGTAGCTGAAAATAGACATCGATGGAAAATCTTGGGGGAGGCCTACGCCCGATAGCGGGCCTAGTTTCCAAATATCAGTATTAACGAATGAAGAAACATATTTTGGAGAACACTCGCTTGAAGAAAATAAGAAAACTAATATTAATTTATCTCTTTTTTAACTTACTTAAAAAAAATAATAATAAATACAGTGAACTTTATAAAATTTATAGTTCATACAAATAGTAAGAGTTCATTTAATGAACTCTTACTATTTGTATGAACTATATTAGTGAACCACGATGTGAACTATTAATTCAAGAACTGAAATTATTGATGAATCATTATAATGAAAGAAAGATTTACTATAATTATATTTTGATGCTAGAGCTATTACTTTTATTTTGAAAAATTGTATTTATTGAAAATTGGAAACTAATAAAGGCTTTATTTATTTATTTATTTAATGTTGGATAGTGGCTTAACAGTTTCAGGTAGGGCTTCAAACCAATAGATTAATAAACGATGATAAAACGGTTAGCGTAATATTTCATTTTTTGCCGGTCTCTTTTTCAAGCGCAGTCCCGATCGCCCTGACTCCGCGCTCAGAAAACGGCCATCACTCGCTTAATACAGTATTAATACCAAAAATTGAATAAATAAATGAAGTATTTCCACAATCATTTAGTCTTCATTAATCTTGGAGAAAGCCTATTTAGCTCATTGAAATGTTCAAACTCATGGGAAGTGATAGCCGCGAGCCATAGCAGGTATCTGTTCAATCAGATAGAGATAAGCTGCGTTCTCGTAGGTCCTGTTTGTAACGGTGACCGATTAGATTGGCCAACAAAAAACTCTGTACTCTGCTGTAAAATCACTTCCCGGTGGTTCGGAACCCACCTAAAACTGTAGGTCCAACTCATCAATTACCATTATTCAACTCATTACCCACGCACAGACCTATGTTGTTTAATCAAAAAAAAAATTCAATGCAATTCAGGATTCACTAAGCTCAGAAAGTGCACAAGTCAAACTTATATATTTTCTGTTTAAACTTAGAACTAATTTACGTCGAATTCAATTATCATTTTTGTTCCCGATGAAGTTTGAATTGCCTCAGTTACTGCACTCGGCTCTAGTCAAGAAAGTTTGAGAAATGAAATAGGAATGGTTTTAATGAGAGGCTTTAGCTTTACTCAACTAATAGTAGTCATCAAAGTACGAAATCTCAACTCTACTTTAGAAGGTAACAGCCGAACTTACATGCTGCGTACTGATTTTCAAGAGTCTTCACTTCAGCTATATTATTTTCCATCAAGTCGAGCTTTTCTGAATGACTTCTTGAATTTGTACCATCTCATCACGTACATGTCCAGGGGCAAATCCAGACATTTTTTCTGGAAGGGAGATATCAACAGAGAAAAAATCTCGGGTCCTCATCCTCATAAAAGATAAAAATGAGGCTTTCTTTAATAACGGGTGTGAATTCCGGGGGGGGGGGGGGGGGAATTTCCGGTCCAGCAGTTTGGTATGGATAATAAAGCCAAAACTATAATAACTTTATTTCAATCTACAAGTACCTGGATTCCACTATTATGCAAATGCGATGGAAAACACAGACTGCCCAAATTATGATAGTCAGGTTCATCTGTATAAATAAAGTAGAACGTAATCTGTAGCTAACATTGATAGTTATCTTTTGATGTATTTAAAATGATAATTTCTAATTTCATTATAAAAAGGGATTAATTATTAATTTTCAACTAACCTTGCATTCTAGCGAGCTCGTTTCCTATTAAACACATTCTATCTTTTACTCCTGAAATGTTGAGAAACCCTAATTCTTATTCGAATGAACGTGGATAAATGCAATTCTGTGTATCATGTACATAAATTTACTCGGAAACATTTGGTTTGTTCATTTGAAAACGGCTCACTAACGTATTCGGAGAATTATTTCTTAAAACTGACATCAATTCTGACAGATGACTGATGATTAATTCTGGAGACTCTGTAATGAGAATTCTCAAAGTAGAGCAATCATCATGGGAAACATACGATACTTTACATGACTTTATGACTTTGATCAATGTGATATGAAAAAGTCAGTTTTATTTCATTTCAATGGTAATTGTGAATCTGTGTTGCAGTACGCGGCACAAATACTCAATGATTTTAGCACCATCTGTGCGCTATTGCTTGATGGCGCAAATATTTTCTTGAAAGACTTTTTAAGAGCGTCAGGAATTTTATTTTTCTCTACTTGACAAGTTGTCAACGTATCAGATGCAGTTGATGGCGTTTTTGAGCTCCAAGCCTGACATTCCTTATTCCACGAATCTATTCGCAGGAATTTCGAAATTTTCTCGTGCCACTGACTTGAAAATTAAAACAGTTACTACACCCACTCCCATGAAGCTGAGCTTTTGAGATAGAATTCCAGGAATAATGATTATTTAGATACATCAAAAGAGAGCTATGAGTATTATAGTGTCATACGTCAAGTTTTAGTTTATTGTATGTAGTTCAAAGTTCATTCATCTTCAAGTAGGCATGAAAAAGTCATGTGAAATTTAGCCATTACTTACTTCTCTATTCTAGTGCTACTATTTACCGACAAGTTTACTGACAAGTTTAAAAATTAAAAACGTTTTTAGAATAATCAAACATTGGTTGAGCTTAGTTTGGGTAATTTAAAGATTCTTTATCATTTTCACTCAACCAAGGGCGGATTAAAGGGGGGGGGCGGAGGGGGCGACCGCCCCCCCCGAGGGCTTGCACATTTTAAAAAATTAAAAAGGGTAACACTTGTGACATGCACACGGTTAAATTTTAATTGTCCCGCCACAGACGGAATACCTCCAACTTGTCTTACCACTCCGCCTCCGCCGGCCGGGAATTAACAAATGTTGTAATACTTATTTTGCCTTATTTTCTATATTACCTTTACTTTATCTTTAACTGTTGACATGATTTTAATTCAATGACGAATTAACAAATGACAGAGAATGAAGGAAATCTTATATCAAGTGAAATTAGTTTGAATAAGATTAATCTTTTATAGAATAGGTAGGGGCATATAAATCTCTGTTTGTTTTTGACCTAATACATATTTATTGTAGTACTGGTATTATGAAACATGAAACAATGTTGAGATTAATTTAAATATATATATAGGTCTAAAAATCATCACGATCACGAATAAATTGCTTAGACTCTGTTCATTTCTCTGTAAATTTTGATAAAAATTAAGCTAGCAAAGCAATTTTTGTTCAAGACATATTGTATTGAATAAAAAAATTTGTATTCCTAATTCCACATGAATATACAGAAATAAACTACTCTAGCTAGGGGAAATTTGATTGTTCTTAAACACGAAAAAATTATATTTCTACTACATTTTAAGTGCTAGAATGGTGTAAAATGCGGTTAAAGGCTACTAAATTTCCAAAAATTTTATTCCATACCCCCCCCCCCCCCCCCGACCAACGGGTATTTTTGGGGTATGTCGCCCCCTCCCATAAAAATTCATTAATCCGCCACTGCACTCAACCTACTCACCTGAACAATTGAAGTTGAACACTTTTAATCTATCAGAAAACTAGATGCTGAATCTGTCAATAAGTTGATCATACAATGACACTGTTTCCAGCTTATCAAAACAGTCATTTTTCATATTGCTTCGAGCAAATATTAAATATGATTTTAATGAAAAATAAGACGAAATTGTCACAACCACATTTATTAAAACTTCGAGAAACTAGTTTCGGTTGTTACACCATTATCAATCTCAATCAAACTGAGAACTGAAGTACTGAGAAGCCTTATACATACTGTACATGAAATGATACTATTGGCTAAGAGGGAAAGAGGCTGACCTTAATCGGACGTTGTGATTGGTTGTCAAGTCACGCCCTCAGTGATGAGAGGAGTAACAAGCAAAAATACGAGTCAAATCAATAACTAAACACTGTGAACATCAAGAAAGTAACAAAAAATTTGTAATAAGGCTAGAATTTAATCAAATTAAATTTTTTTTTTTAAATTAGAAGCTCACTAAAATGCAATCAAGGTCAACTGAGAAATACACATAAGAATTGCTTTTTAAAAATAGGCTGGAATTATAATGAAACCAAGTTAGTTGTATTGAATTGTGTAACCCTGATATTCTTAATATCAACAATTTGTCTGAATGATTACTCTGGGGTCGTAACTCATAGACAACAAAATACTTCTAATTTTATAGTTTATTTATTTATAATATTATATATTGTAATATTACAACACATTAAAGAACATATCAAATTTAACTCGCTTGGCTTGCTATTTTAAGACGTGTGTATAATTATGAGTTGGAACTTATATTTAAAACTAACCTGGTATTCCTGCCTCTCCTTTCCTTGATCTCCAGGAGTCTATGGCCACTTCAAACACTTCAAACACTTATAACAACTCTCAGAACCCAACCGAACATGCCCTTGTCGCCCAGTAGAAATTGCCGGCTAACACGCCAAAATTTCGATCCCCCAATAAGTTTTAAACCGCCCGGACTGTAACAGACTTATTGAGTTTTCGATGATCTTGGTTTTGCAAGCCTAACACTCCACTGGTCGAAAGAAGCGTTCTCCTGGCTTCTCGAGTTGAACTCCCCGATCATGAATTTTGGAATTTAAGTGGTCCATACACTCCTTTCAATGCCAGAAAAGAGGCCTAACATTCACAAGATTGGATAGTGACACGTTCTTACATACCTTTAATATTTTCTAACACATTCAAACAATTCGCATGAACGTGCCACTATCAGACTTGTCGATCTCATGAACGTCATCATTGTTTAATAACATAATTCGCCTTGAAAGCCTGAAGTGAAACACCTCGGCTCTCGTTTCTATAATAAATTTAATTTTTATTGAAAATGTCATTTATGACAATTGGTTAAAATAAATTTGGTCATTTAAATTAGTTATGGAATCGTTTTTTACCAACTTAGTTATCTCCAAAGCTTCTAAAATGTTCAATTTTATTATTATAAAATTATTATTTTCAAAAATTCTACGTTCAAGGCTATCCATAACTAATTCAGCTAGTAGTGGTGAAAGGGGTGAACCCATCTTTCTGTTCATAAAATTTATTGTCAAACTTGAAATAGTTATATTTAGTACATAGCTTCATCAATCCTAACAGCTCAGTTCTAATAATATGATATCTGGGATAAAAGTGGGGTTTATAAATTGAATTGAGGTGATTGTAATGCTTGTTATGTGGGTCAGACTGGTAGAAGTTTTAAATGTAGAGTAAATGAACATATCAGGGATTTGAAAAACCAAAAAGGAGATTCAAATTTTGCAGAACATCATCTCATTAATAATGGACACAAGTTCAAGGCTGAAGAAAATGTTGTATTTCTGCATTTGATTGGCAAAGGCAGACAATTGAACATTTTAGAAGCTTTGGAGATAACTAAGTTGGTAAAAAACGATTCCATAACTAATTTAAATGACCAAATTTATTTTAACCAATTCAATGCAACTAACTTGGTTTCATTATAATTCCAGCCTATTTTTAAAAAGCAATTCTTATGTGTATTTCTCAGTTGACCTAGATTGCATTTCAGTGAGCTTCTAATTTTTAAAAAAATTTTAATTTTAATTTGATTAAATTCTAGCCGTATTACAAATTTTTTGTTACTTTCTTGATGTTCACAGTGTTTAGTTATTGATTTGACTCGTATTTTTGCTTGTTACTCCTCTCACCAGGGGGCGTGACTTGACAACCAATCACAACGTCCGATTAAGGTCAGCCTCTTTCCCTCTTAGCCAATAGTATCATTTCATGTATAGTATATATAAGGCTTCTCTATACTTCAGTTTTCAGTTTGATTGAGATTGATAATGGTGTAACAACCGAAACTAGTTTCTCGAAGTTTTAATAAATGTGGTTGTGACAATTTCGTCTTATTTTTCATTATGGATACCTTCCGCAATATCACCTTCGCCATTACTAAGAAAAATATGATTTTAACCAGTCATAACACTCAATTCTATAAAGAACATGTTTGGCTTACAAAGGCTATATATATTTTCTAATCTTTTCCCCAATAGGCTACAATCAGATTACCAAATCTACTTCAATCTAGGTTCCATTCAATCAGAGCATCATATTCTTGAGCCTGCCATCAACCAATCATGACACTTGTTTCTATGATCTCCTCTCAGCCATCCAGTACATTAGAAACTCAATTTGGGTTGTAGTAGCCATTTGATTCTTCAGACTGTCTCAACTAACCATATCACTTTCTGATGACTTCCAACCTTTTAATTTGATTATATCAACTTGTAACACTTTCTTTTCGAAACCATATGTGCTCCTAAATTTAAATTTCACATGACTTTTCCGGTATTGTAGGCTACTCAAGTTTCGTTGAAAAATGAGTGCGTACTCATTTCAAATTTTCCGTACCTTACTACCCTAAAGAAGTGGGGGAAAAAGTAAAGTTGCCATGCTAACTGGTTGAGGGATTATCAACGTGCGAAACTTTATTTTTTAACAATATGCGCTTCCAAGTTCAAGCTCTCGTAACTCGAACTGACTCTGGGTAGTAGAAGTGAATACTATTACCTACCGGTTTCTTTATTAAACTTGAGTTGTATTTTCAGTGACCTTCTGGCAAAAAAGCATTACGTTTTGTTGATGCAAAATAAACTCAGCATACATTTGGTCAGCTCATTGCATCTGATACAATTACAAGACTAACAACAGAGTGGATAAACTAATCCGTTAATGAAGATCAATGTGCAAACTGCATTTAGCCTGATGCTTTCATAATTTATTAATGGGAATTAATTACATCAGCTTGGTGGTTGTCGATCATGTTATAGTAGTCAATATTTCTGGACTTGCAATAATGTATTTGTTCATTACTATGCCGCTACAAATGTTGTTCATTATGGCGAACAAACAACCAGCTATCTTCTTTCTCACTCACTCTCTCTCTCTCTCTCACACACTCTTTCTCATTTTCTCTCTCAAATTTGATTGAGTTATCTTTATAAAATTCAGGAGCTCTCGATTAAATCTTATGCTTTTGGTGATATTAATTTGATCTGTTTTTTCTATCCTTTTTTTAGATTGTATTCAGCCCAATAAATTATTAACTTTTCATGTGAATCCAATAAATTACTCTTCTAATCTAGTTTGTCCTTCACTTAAATATTAATTCCGTATTTATCAGTATTTCTCCTTTTTCTTTTCTCAAGAAAAGAAATAATTTTAACATTTTCATTTTCATTCCATATCTCTATGAATGGATCTTAATCTCTTACATTGCTGTCTTTCTTTAAATTGATCCTTTATACTTTATATGATTTTTTCTTTTTTAGTAGTTTAAGATGTTTATTTCTGTTCACATGATAAATTTTCCAATTTCATTTCAACTAGTGTTTGTCACAGGTCTCTTAAAGACCTGGCAACGTAAGCTTTAACAAATAAATATCAAATATCTCTCTCACACTCTTTCTCTCTTCCTCTCATTATTCATTGTAATGGAACTTCAGCATTTGAATTAATGATGAAAATCTATGTCATTGATGTGAGTTTCAGCGTCAGTCCTTTCTATCAACCTCTTCAATAGCGTACCTTCTATCATACCACTTGCCACCATGAATATCACTTGATTAGTAATTATTATAAAGCGTTCTCAACAATGAGTATTTTGATAATGCAGTTTTCATGATCCCATGATTGCATTTCGTTGATGAAAAATCTGATTGTTGACTGAAAATTCACATTCAATTTATTGAGTTAAATGTGATGTTTCACTATTCTCAACGTTGTGGATGAAATAAACATGAACTTATGCAGTAGCTTTTGTGTAAGTGATAGGCTGAATATTGGAGCTGGGAAGCTGAACATTGGGAGCTGGGAGTCTGGTACTCCCAGTTTCATAACAGACAGGAAATCGAACTCGAGATCGCCTAGCTGATAGATAGTAAAGCTACCAATCAAAGTAGGAAGCATCACCAGAGGTGGGTGGGTCTGGGTCTCCCTTCCTACAATGTCTCAATAATTTTCCTTCTTCTCTCAAGATGGTAAAACACACCTATGACAAAATACAGCTCTTCACACTTTTGAACTGAATGTTTCTAATCTTTGGCCTTTTTCCCATTCACCATGCAAAAATGTTTAATTATAACTTTGAAATATTCAATACAACATTAATAGGATACCTTAGTTTTTAGTTTTCCATGTGACTACGCACATTATTATGTGTTTTTTGCATTGGCTATATTTTATAAGATCAACTTATAAGACTTATAGCTCTTTGTAGAAGATTATTTCTATTGCTCTCAGTGGCTTGTACTCACTCAACGTAGGTAAGGTATCGGAAGTCCGCTTATAGATAGAGGATTACATTTGCTGACCTATATTTCAAAACAGTCCAAAGTAGTGGGTTAGGGTTGGTTCCGCTGCCCCTTGTCTTAAACCTAACCTCAAAATCAGCTGATCAATAGATATCATAGAGTACTAGAGTAATGGAGTACTGCAAATGTACTGCTGCCCTTAAACCTAACCTTGAAATCAGTTAATAGCTATCATAGAGTAGTAGTCTACCTATTACAAGATAATCAATAGCTGAGTACTATACAAAAGTGTAAAGAATACTTCATGAAGATTCTCAATGACATATAAATCAAAATCAGTTGATCAATAGCTATCATAGAGTACCTGCTGCAAACTAATCAATAGCTGAGTACCTACTATTCAATGTACTGCATGTATATTTTTCTTTTTTAGGTGGGGGGATAAGTTTAGGAGAGAAAAAATAAATAACCTTGTTTAAAACAGCCATTTTCTTTATGTAGGCGTCACACAAACCTGTACTACATGAAAACAGCCATTTTGAATTGTTTCCACTTTTTCTCTTTTTTTAGGCTTTGCCCAAACATGTACTGCATGAATTTTTCTTTTTTTTTTTAGGTGGGGGGATAAGGTTAGGAGAGAAAAAAATGAATAACCTTGTGTAAAACAGCCATTTTGAATTGTTTCCATCTCCAGCAGGAGACAAGAATCAAGTTTAAAAAAACAAAACAAAGATAGTAAGAGCGAAGCCTTGAGTCATATTTTGTTTGCAGAACAAAGAGCCCGACCGGCGTATCAACGCGATTTATGTTGAGAAGAAAAAAGAACACAGAACCTGCTCCGTGTCAAGCGGCAGCTGCCGTAGAACTGACTTGCCGGTCTTCTGAATAGGTTTCCCCACCCAACGTCAAATGCTAGCACTATATTGGGCGCCTATCGCCCAGTTTCCTTCCACTTGTCCGTAACCCCCCACGCCGCAACCCGCAGCATGTTTTCGGCCTGTCTCCTTTGTGCGCTAATTCGCATTCTGCTCGCCCGACAGAACGCTTCACGTCGCACCTCTCAAAAATCACAACCCACATCATGTAATCGGGTGTCTCCTTTCCACGTTATTCGTAGGTCGCCCGTTCCTACTCCTTCAACCTACTGTGCTATCGGTGCACCTGCTTCTCGCCTACGCCTAGTCTAGGTTATAATGTTGGATTCCCTCAGTTCTTCCAAAATTGAATTTATTTCGATCGAATGTGATTGGTTACCAGCTTTTCTGGAAGATAAAAGTAATACTAACCGGCTAACTAACTCATTTGGATTATCATAGAAAATATAAGATCTGTGTTGACTTGTATTTCTCAAAAAATGCAAACCTTTACCTACACGCTGTCTTGCAGCCAAAGTAGTTCTTGATGGAAACATTCTTTGAATTAACCGTGATTTAATTCCACTAGTTCTCTTTACATATCCATCTTTATTCAAATGCGCCCCTGTTTCAATTAAAATTTTTCTATAATTTCGAAAGTCGAGTGTGCTACATTCATCGTCATTCGGTTGTGATTCAAAAAGTAATTCTAACAAACCAGTTGTTATTTTAAATTTTTTTACCTCTAACAATAATGTATTTATCTACAAACTCAATCGGTACCTTATTTCCCATAAAGTATGTACCATTTTCCAAATTATATTGAATTCCATATGATACACCTTTTTTCTTTAATGTGTGAAAACTGTCTAAATAAGAATCAAGCAAAACTTGTACCGGGTTTTTCTTAAGCGAAAATGATTTACTTAAAACAGTAGATGAATCCGACTTTTTGTCAACTTTTTCTTCGTCGAAATAAACAGACTCATTATCTGTCAATTCCTCCTCCTCCTCCTCAGCTGTTGATTCCCCTTTTTTTTATATAGAAATCCTTTTCACTACCTTTCTCAGCTTTGATTTGTTTTTCAATTTTAAGTGAAGATTCCTTCAATTCCTGGAGCGGGTTTATAATTGGTGCCAACCTATTTTTTCAAATTTGTCTCTGTTTCAGACTGTACTCCGCGTAAAGTATTAAATTTTTCAACAATGGATTTCCTCAAATCGTGAATTTTATTCGTTAAAAGATCTCTACTAGCGTTCACACTTGTTCTCGATTTTATTTCCCTTCCACGCCGTTTTATTCTCACCTTTTCCTTCCCTCTCCTCTGTCCTACCGTTTTCTTACCACCTTTCATAATTGCAAACACTCAATAAGAATGCCGTTCAACAACTAACCGCCAAATCGCGTTTGTTATATACTAGTCTATTTGAACTGGTTCGGGTCTAAAAATACGTCTAAATTCAATCTGTACCTACCATCGGTTAATTTACATTCCGTGCAGATTGTTACAAAGTTATGACCTTCACCTTTTGTCCAAACCTCGGAACACATATTTTTAAAAGTATTAAATATCATATCGCTCTCAGCGAAATCCCTATATATGAGTTTCAAAGATAATATATCTACTCTAAAGACCAAAATTATATTACTGTTCTCTCTAATTATGTGCTTCTGAATACTTGCATACGATTGGTTCAGAAACAGCACATCAATTTCTTTATGTCGTCCCATACTGTAATAATCTTTGATCTGTGGAACTCTTTGCAGTTGTAAATCGTCAAAGATTACTAAAGAATGTCTTTCTAAATCATTCGGGTTCGGGATGCTAGAAATATCATCTGACATAAAAAACTTTATAAACTTTAGCGTGGAGAAAATCTTTTCCAAGAATACATACTTTGGTTGATATAACGATTTACTAAATACATGCAAGCTGCGAAAGCGTAATGTTTTTTTATTAAAAAATTAGATTCAACAAAATATTCGTTTTTCCACAATTTGAAGACCCAATAATCAAGCCGCGTACATTATGCGGAAAAAGATCGCCATGCTTATTGTTTTCACCTGATGTCTTCTTTGTACTGCTGATAATCAATTCGTCGAAATTTAAAATAGGTATTTCAGGTTTAACATCATCTTTCTTTGATACCTTATTTTCAATCATTGTTAACAGTGTGTGTGTGTGTGTGCGTTCCTACACACGTCATAACTACAACTAAAAGATAAAACATGGTTTTTTTTTCACACAATAAAACAACCAACAAGATGTCGCACTATATTCTCTCAAACAACAATAATACAACATGTCCAAAAGCTATATATACTAACTTAAAAATTATTACACTTATTTATTTTCTTAAACAATAATTCAACAAACTAACTCATACTGCTAAGATATACATAATGTTTCAAACTACATGAGATTAGCTCGCTTTGCACATTCAATCATTGCTTCCATAAATAGCCTATCTACATCTACACCTGATTTTGCTCTTTCTTTGATAAACTCTCTAACAGAATACAAAGAGGAAGACAATGAATTACAATAGCATTCCTCTGGAATCTGGTACGAAATTTTCCTACATATCCTATCGCTCAACGTATCGCTACCAGTAAAACAAACACTCAAATGCATTTCTCTTTCCTTTGCTGCACTCTTCTTCGGTGTTATAAACCATCGAAATTCATCAAAGCTCATACCATTCCTACCGTAATTAACTAGCATATTAGTATGACTAATAAGAATATCACAAAAACAACATCTATATCTGGGAAGTATATTTTTTAACCACACCCATGATTCTGAAACCTAACAAATATAAATTTAAGCTCTGTCAATTTACACAACTATATGAGGTTCCAATAATTTGAACGGTAACACATAATATAATAAACTTATAAATCATTAATTGAAAGAAAATGTTTTTATCTAGCAACTTAAACTTAATCACGTTTTAACTCGGCTTCTAATCCACACCTCTCTAACATAGTGTCAATAATATCCTTTCCAAAAGAGTTTAAAGTTTCATGTTCACTAACATACCTACGTATTTCACTCTCCATCATACCCAATCTAGTACAAGGACATGTATCAACAACGTCTGGTAATCTTTTTCCCTCACGTTTCAAACTATCAAAATCTATTTTTTGATAGATAACAAAAGCTTAAATGTCCAAATTGTTGTATTGTCTCACATTTCCCACTTAAAAAATAATAAATAATCATTCAAAGTAAAATTTGAATCGGTACAACAACATTTTAACTCATCTACAAGTTTTTCTAAAAGCCTTGTCAATTTACAATTGTGAGGTTCAAATTTGAACGGCGGCGATGATGGCATAATCTGAAAAAATACATACGTATTATTAATCAACAAGAAGATCCGTCTTATTAATCCAACTAGGATGTTTGAATCCGACCCATTGTACTAACACCTTTCGTCCTCTACGTTTCAGTACCTTCTCAACTAAATAAACATTCATATCATTCTCGTCCAACTCAGTTCTCTTTAATTCTTGTTCATAAAACCTCCCCAATATAAGTTCATTGTTAAAATCCTTCAATTGATATGTTGGCGGATCTGACGGGTATACGGAAACAATTTTAAACAATTCTACGCTCCAGTTGATGTGATAAGATTTATCGAAAATATTTCTATGCTTCGAAATGCGCACTACTTCGCCTAGACGAAATTTAGGTCTAATTTTGTTCTTTTTCAGGTTACGTAATTTCTGTCTATTTAACTCGGCAATAATTTTTTGTTCATGTTTTAGTGTAACTTCAGCAGGTTTTAACTTAATCGTCGAATGAACGGTGTCATTATACTGGCTTACAATCTTGTCTAACATATCTATCCACCTATAATTCCCGGTTTCGGTGAAATGTCTGTAGATTTTTGACTTTAATGTTCGATTAAATCGTTCAATAATAGCAGCCTTTTTGTCTGAGTAGACATGGTAATGGTGTATGTTATATTTCTTTAATAACGCCTTCACATGCGAATTGAAGAATTCCGACCCTTGGTCTGTGCACAGCAAACGTACACCGCGATTTTTCTCAAAAATTGGTTTTAAGGCTATGCTCACCTCGTGACCAGATTTCGATTTGAGAGGAACGGCGTACGCGTATTTCGAAAACGCGTTAATAACCGATAGAATAAATCTGTAGTTAGAGTTTATTTTAGTAAACTGAGTCATTTCAATTAAATCTGCCTGCAACATGTCCAAAATTCCCTTTAAAACATAACTCCGTCTTTTAAAGTTTTTACGTGCACTCGAGTGTAATTCCTTAGCTAAACGTTGACGAACAGTATTCATTTTGTAATAACCATGCACTCGGAATAAGGAAGAGTGTAAAATTTAGTTCAATGTTGACTCGCATCCACCGTTATGCTGTAATAAATAATATATGCAGCCGGATTTTTATGCACGCTATAACGCAAAACACGTTCGAGTCCTTCACCTTTGCTGCAACAAGCCGGCTAACGCGAAATGCAAAAACTGACCTTCCACAATACGTCTGTAACTCAACTGTGCTTTCACTCGTCTAACAAAACCTGACCTATCCAATACTTCCTGATGACGATATCGGCCTCAAGTTCTACCTTCACCCGCGCTTCCCTCCTCCTCCTCTCCATTGAAATTAGGTATGTCTTTATGAAACCACGCTAAAGTTTTAATTCGACATGGAAGTAAAAAACGCTTATTATCCAGCGGACTAATACAAATTCTACCCACTCAAACCTGAAATATATGGTGTAAATAGGAGCGTATCAAATTTGATGATTCGTAATGAACACATCGTTCAAATAAGCATTTTTCATACATTGAAAATCTCAGTTTTGAATCAATAATGTATCTTGTTACGTCTTTAGCTACATTTTTATTTTGAATTTCATTATTTTCATTGAGAAACTCAAACGAATATAAATTTGATCGTAATCCGACGAATTTTTTATGATTTTTGACGGAAAGTTTATTAATATTTAACTCTTTTTTCGTATTGTTTTAAATATTCTACATTCAAATTATTACGTCTGTAATGCAGATATGCAAGAACACTTCATAGAAAGCACTTCTTATCATGTAGGTTCTTGATATTAATTACAACTTTTTTTGGTTATTATTGCCTTAGGTGTGCTAGTAAATTATGAATTGTTATACCCTGCATAAATGGGATTGTATCTCGCAAAATTAAGGTCTAAATATTGTATACGATTAACAACCCATCCCGAGCCAAAACACAAAAATCTGTCAAGAGCATTTTGTAACTTATTAGACCCCGCTTCATACTGACTGAGTAATTCATCCTTACTTATTTAAACTTATATTAACGATATTATGAGACGTACTGTGAAATGTTGCATTAGTTTCAACCTTCAATTCTTGTCCATCACCGCTAACGTCAGCTAACGCAGATAACTTTACAAGATTAACGGTAGCAGCGATGAACCAACGAAGGTTTCCGTCAAAATGTCTCGATTCATTAATTAAAATTTCAAATATTTTATCTTTTAACGTTGATAATAGTAACTCTAAATCTATTTCGTTATTAATGAATCTAAATCTATACTTTAACACATTCCTATTCACAGCTGATGAACATTCAAGTTTGTATTCCATTTGAATAATTGTATAACAAAAGTTCCGAAACAAATTATCAGATGTAATCTCACCGAAATTGTGCTTTGAGCCGTCTAATCTGAATGTCGTTCAAGACAATGTTGAATTCTCCTCAATTCTGTCGAACGATGGATGAAGAAGGTGTGAAGGATGACCCGTGTCCTCTCAGACTGCTGTTTGTAGAGAAGGATATCTGCGTGTGTGATTGTAGAGAAAATACGTCGTCAGCACGGCGGGATGGACAGTCAGCCTCTCAAAATGCTAATAGAAATGTAGAGAAGGATATCTCACGTTGTGGTAGAAGTTGATTCTGAAACAATAACGTCAGCTTAGACGTCTTTCACAGCACAAAATTCAACAATGAAACTGTCAATAGAAGAACTAAGCTATTTATAACAACGGTGCGAGTATAAACGGTTTCTTTGTATGTTTGCAAAAGTATTTCCCTTCTAATTTACGTCACACCGCAGAAGGATGTATTCTCTTTATGATGTACGTCAGAGTGTGATGAGACAATGAAAATATCTTTCTGGTGTAGGCGTTGGCCCGACGCGATTTTAAGGACAACTAGAATTTCTTCCCGATTTGGGTGTTGGCCCGCCGCCGTAATTGTCCTTTGTGAAAGTCACACACACACATAATGATGGCCGGTGTTTAGTACCGGCTTTGAAGAAGGACGAATTTTACGTATATAAAGCGTTAAATTTCAATTGTCAAATTACCAGTTTTCATCCTGTGAACCGCGCGCGCGCGCGCAACACGGTTTCAAGCAACCCAACTTCTGCTGCACCCAACTGCTGTCGTGACAACTCAACCTCAGGTATGTTTTGCAATATTTTTTCTTGTGAAATATTATTTAAAAAATCTCAACACTAAACTTTAAAACATACGTCATTAGTAATGATATCTTCTTCTTTCGAGTTTTTTCCCTTCTTTGAATGTTATACTAGCACCGAAATTATCATTAGATAAAAACAATGTTTTTTTTATCACTATGTATGCGCTACTCTGGAAAAGTTTCATACATTAGATAGATAAATAGAAAATTATTCGTTTCTATTACAATTTGAAAATAAACAGATACAGTATTAATAATTGTATGAAAAGTGTAACTTTAGTACTAGCACTTACCTAGAACGGTGGTGATGGACGACTATGATGATGATGATGATGGCGGCAGCGTGGTGGTATTTGCAAACACTGATTGAAGTAATTGGTGAAAATCGTGTGCTTACCCGGCTATTTATAGAGAAAACTTCCAAACCGGGTTACAAAAAAAATAAATAAAACATTTGATTTTCATGTGCATGTTTGAACATGTTTGCGAGTAGGCCTACTGAAACTGGTTATGATCATAGTCTGTAGATGCTTAGAGAGTTCAGGTTAGCATCTCCGTTATCATTAACGCCCTGAGCAGGCAAAAGCATAGAGTATTCAGCTTAGCATTATCGTTATCATTAACATAGTTCTGACCCATCTCCAATTTCAAAAAAAGCATTATTTATTGGATTTCATTCAAATTGCCCATTGATATCCAATTCAACCATTAGAAAAGAAATAACCTTTCAATGCTAATATGGTACAGCCTTTTTATAATATTTGTAGCAATTTCAGCATGCTGTAAGCTGTTTGCTCTCTATCATCTTGCTTTCTGAGCAGGTAGATGGATAGAGTGTTCAGGTTAGCATCTCCGTTATCATTAACGCCCTGAGCAGGCAAAAGCATAGAGTATTCAGGTTAGCATTATCGTTATCATTAACATAGTTCTAACCCAACTCCAATTTCAAAAAAGCATTATTTATTGGATTTCATTCAAATTGCCCATTGATATCCAATTCAACTATTAGAAAAGAAATAACCTTTCAATGCTAATATGGTACAGCCTTTTTATAATATTTGTAGCAATTTCAGCATGCTGTAAGCTGTTTGCTCTCTATCATCTTGCTTTCTGAGCAGGTAGATGGATAGAGTGTTCAGGTTAGCAGTTTCGTTATCATTAACATAGCTCAACCCCAACTCCAATTTCAAAAAAAGCATTATTTATTGGATTTCATACAAATTGCCCATTGATATCCAATACAACCATTAGAAAAGAAATAACCTTTAAATGCTAATATGGTACAGCCTTTTTATAATATTTGTAGCAATTTCAGCATGCTGTAAGCTGTTTGCTCTCTATCATCTTGCTTTCTGAGCAGGTAGATGGATAGAGTGTTCAGGTTAGCAGTTTCGTTATCATTAACATAGCTCAACCCCAACTCCAATTTCAAAAAAAGCATTATTTATTGGATTTCATACAAATTGCCCATTGATATCCAATACAACCATTAGAAAAGAAATAACCTTTAAATGCTAATATGGTACAGCCTTTTTTATAATATTTGTAGCAATTTCAGCATTAGTAATAATTTTGATAAAATAAAGTGAATCTACTAAAATATTGAAGCTATTATTATATACATAGTATAGAATTTAGTCTTTATTGGTGAAATTTTGAAATTAATTACACTTTATTCTCTATGAGTTTTATTTATATAATGTTCTACTGCACGTTATACTGAAAACATTCCGAGTGCATAATCATCAAACAGGAAATGTGCAATGAGAGAAATGATGTGTTTGACAATACATTGTATTAACATTCGAAATTTTGTATGCTACATAGAGCAAAACGAATAGATAAAGTGATGATAAGCAGGTGTATAAGCTTGTGGGTATAGTTTGTGGGTTGTCTAACAGTTTGACAAGTAGCTAAAAAATGCAATATCCAATGGAGGTTCTATGATAATAATGTTGATTTGCTTGTTTAGTAGGTTTTTACTACTTTTGAAAAAAAAAATTTGAGATCAGTACATGATACTCATCTAAAATGACACAAAAAAGTTTGATTAGCATATTTTCTACTATATTTATAAACAATTTGTTACATTTCTGGATAAAATATATTCACATCAATCTTGATAGATAATGTAACATTCTACCTGGAGAAACTGATAAGGATGCAGTATGTTACAGTTGAAAGAAATTGAAAATAAGCTTCTGTCTAGTGTATTGAACTTGCTATATAAACTTCTATAAAACATGCATAAAAATTATCAAAGTAGGCCTACACTGTTCTTGCTGAAAATTTGGTGCTCAAGTGCAAAATTTTCAATGCATTTGGAATTAAATACATCCTTGTTTTTTTTCAACACAATGCAATTTGGATAAGAGTAAAAAGTAATGGCATCAGATTCTATTACTAAAAAAAAAATTGCATTTGAGAATAGAACCAACATTGAGTTTTATTACTGCATTACATAAAAAATGTTGAGTTTAAAATGACTTGTGCTAACCAGCAGATTACATGCTCATCAAATACAGTTCCACTGCAAGATGAGAGAGAGAGAGAGAGAGAGAAAGATAAAGAGAGAGACAGAGAGAGAGAGAGAGAGAGAGTGAGTGAGTGAAAGTTCAGTCTTAGATGCAGCCATGAGCAGGTCTCTTTACTACTTTTTATCCTTCTGGACTGTCTTATATTATTTTTTATCTCTCTCAACGATCTTCTTTGCATTCAACTTTGTACAAGACTCCCCGCTCCCTTTCTCATCCCATTGCATTCAATTATAATGATGGTCAAGAGCATGTTTGAACAGGTCTGTGAGATGACTGCAGGTGTTTACAAGTTCTTGTTTTTTAACATAGCAAAATAAGGGGGTATGAGTTTGTCATTCAGTTTTCTACTTAGTTCGAGCTTAATCGGTGTGAGCATAGCATCAGCAGAATCTGTGATTTACACAACTTCAAGTGTGAGAGAGCATTTTTTTCTTCAATCAATTGACTTTTTATTCAGTGAAAATTATCTTCATTATTATTAGTACCAGGTGGTGAGTTATAACAATTCAATTGATTTTCCTATTTAGTTAACATTTCATTCAATATTTACTATATTGTGAACAATAATACAATTTTAGTGCAACAATTATTTGACTTCTGACTCCATTAGAAAATGAAAATCAATACAACTTTTACTCAGTCTATGAATAACAATGTGGTGAGGGCACGTTGGATATTCATTAGTCAACAAGTAGATTTGAATACTGTTTTGAATCATTTTGAACCGGATGTATTAGATTTATTGATTCAGGAAGGACAAAGATTTGATGGAAATATTAGATGGTATATTGCTGTATCTATTGATTTAAAAAAGATCCATATTTTTGACAATCTTACAGAATATGTTAGGGCAAACGGTGTTACATTTCATAGCTCTTCAAGAATTATAATAAATATATCTGATAACATTGAGGAATTCAGTAAGCAGTTTTATTTTGCAAAGTCAAAAATTTTGAATAGTTTAGATAAATATGTGCGTAATGGAAGTGGATGGGTTGTGGAAAAAATCAACCATTTTGATTTAAATTTAGTAAGATTTAATCCTATACATGGCTCTAATTCATCTTTTATAGAAACACCTATGAAAATTGCTAGGAAAAAGGCTGTTATTAATATTAAAAATCCAAGTGATCAGAAATGCTTTCTGTGGTCAGTATTAGCATACTTCTATACATCCAAAAATAGAGACTGCAGATTAAAAAAATTGAAATCAAAGATAAATGATGTGAATACTACAGGAATGACATTTCCTGTTAGTATAAGAGATATTACAAAATTTGAACAGCTTAATCCATCCATTGCTATAAATGTTATTGCATATGATGAGGAACATGATAGAGTTTATCCACAACGAGTGACAAATGAGAGAGATCGTGAACATTTAATAATATTATTGTTGTTATCTGGAAAGAAGAAGGAACAGCATCACTACACCCTAGTCAACACAAGACCAGGGTATAATGGATTGAGTCGACTTTTAGCTGGGATAACCAAAAAAAATAATCAAACAGCAATTTGTCCCTATTGCTTTCATAGATTCATTTCAAACACATCAATACATAAAGCTAAGCAAAATCTAGAGAAGCATCTGATACTGTGTAAAGATTTTGGGCTGCAACGGATTAGACTTCCAAAAGCTGGGGTTGAAAGAGAGGAAATCCTAAAGTTTCGAAATTTTTCATCAACAATTCGAGTACCCTACACAATATATGCAGATTTTGAGTCATTCATCAAACCAGTAGTGGAAGAAAGACAAAAAGATGAAGAAGAAGGAGAAGAAGGAGAAAGAGGAGAAGACAACATTGAAGAAATTCAGAATTGTTTTACCAGAAAAGTATCAAGACACATTCCATCAGGCTATAGCTATGTGATTGTAAATGAAAAAGGTGATATTCATTCTGGACCATTCACATATCATGCTCAGCAATGTGATGAGGATATTATTACTAAATTTATTGCTGAATTAATGAAGCATGGCAATAAATTGAAGAAGGAAATAACCCAGGAGGTGCCCATGCATCAATTGACAACTGAACAGCAACAATACTTTATTAATACCACCCACTGTGTGCTATGTAATGAATTATTCGCACCAAATGAAGTACCTGTTCATCATCATTTGCATACAACTGGAGAATTTGTTGGAGCAGCTCATACAGTTTGCAATCTGAATGCAAAGAGACCAGACTTTATTCCAGTATTTTTTCATAATTTTCGTGGTTATGACTCTCATTTTATTGTACAGGCATTAGGAGAATACCAAAATCCTCAATGTATTGCCAGGTCAAGTGAGCAATTTCTTTCTATAACACTGGGTCCACTTCGATTTTTAGATTCTCTTCAGTTCATGAATTCAAGTCTTGAAAAATTGGTTTCAAATTTATCAAAAGATTGTAATGCAATTGAGGATAAATTCAAAAGAATGTGTAGTTATTTCAAAGATTCAAAGCAGAGAGATTTACTAATAAGAAAAGGAGTATATCCATATGAATATATGGATAGTTGTGATAAATTTAATGAAATCAAACTACCACCAATTAATGCATTCTACAATACATTATCAAAATCTATGATTAGCAGTGAAGATTATCAGCATGTTGAAAAAGTTTGGAATACTTTTGATCTGAAAAATTTAGGGGAATATCATGACCTTTATCTCACAACTGATGTACTCCTTCTTGCTGATATTTTTGAAAACTTTAGAGAAACATTTTTTAAAAAATACATGCTAGATCCATGTCACTTTTACTCCCTTCCACACTTCTGCTGGAATGCAATGCTAAAGATGACAAAAGTAAAATTGAAATTGCTTACAGATGCAGATATGCATTTGTTTGTTGAAAAAGGGACTCGTGGTGGGGTCAGTGTTATTCCCACCCGCTATGCAAAAGCAAACAATCCATATATGGGTGAATTGTATAAAAAATCTGTATCCAACTCATACATACTATACTTGGACTGTAATAACCTCTATGGTTCAAGTATGTGTGAGTCACTCCCTCACAGTGGATTTGAATGGCTTACTGATGAAGAAATTCAAAATTTAAATGTGTTAACAATTCCTGGTGATTCAGAAATAGGATTTTTCCTGGAAGTAGATCTTGCTTATCCTGAAAAACTTCATGATTTGCATAATGAATTTCCTTTAGCACCAATAAAAGAGTGTCCTCCAAAAGACCTTTTCTCAAACTATCAAACTAATGTAAATGGTAGGCAAATAGTAGTTGAAAAATTGCTAACCACTTTGAAAGATAAAAACAACTATATTCTACACTATAGAAATTTGAAGCTTTACTTACAGTTGGGGTTGAAATTGAAAAAAGTTCACCGTGTGATGAAATTCAAACAGAGTCCATGGTTGAAACCTTATATTGACTTCAATACAGAATTGCGAAAAAAAGCTAAAAATGATTTTGAGAAGGACCTTTTCAAATTGGCAAACAATGCAATATATGGAAAAACTTTGGAAAATGTAAGATTACGCACTGATTTTCGACTAGTGACTAATGAATCAAAACTTGATAAAATCATGTCAAAGTTGACTGTTAGAAATTGGTATACTTTTGCTAAAAATGTTGTTGGTGTTTGTCTGGATAAAACTGAAATCTACTTGAATCGTCCAGTATATGTTGGTATGACTATATTAGAAATAGCAAAGAATATCATGTATGAGTTTCATTACAAAAAAGTTTTGAATATGTACTCTCATGATGCTATACAATTACTCATGTCTGATACAGATAGTTTAATGTATTTAATAAATACAGATGATGTATATGCAGATATTAAGTGTAAATCAGATCTTTTTGACTTGTCAGAGTATCCCAAACATCACCCATGCTATGATCCCAAAAATGCAAAAGTCTTGGGAAAATTCAAAGATGAGATGAAAAGTAAAATTATAACAGAATTTGTAGGATTGAGAGCAAAAATGTACTCATTCACTCATATTGATGATAAGTGTGAAGAAATATGCACAAAAAAAGTGGCTAAGGGTGTTTCACGAACAATTATAAACAATGACTTGACATTTGAATTGTATAAAAAGTGTCTTTTTGACCATACACTATCTTTTAGATCTTCATTTTCCATTGGGAGTAAGCTCCACAATGTATATTCCATTGAACAGGCCAAACTTGTTCTTAGTCCATATGATGATAAACGATATATAACAGATGATGGTATTCATACACTTGGTTGGTATCATTACAAAGTCAAAAGGGAGAGGGAGGAGATGGTGGAAAGACATGTCAAGAGGATTAAGCTTGATCATGATTATTTATAATGGAGCAGCAGAGAAGAAAAAAACACAAAAAAATAAATAAAAAAACAAAAAAATGAGAAGAAGAAAAAGGAAAGTGGAATAGGCCTAGTATAACCTACATTGAGCAATAATTCATTTATTCATACCTGGAATCCTCTGTGTATGAGTGGGTGAATTGATTTTATTTTGTAGTTGTTAATACTGGGGAGACCACTATAAAAAAGCGCCTTGGGTTAGTACTGCATGGATAGTTAAAATGTAAATTCAACTCTGTATGAATAGAATTTATATGTCAATTATCCTACAGTGAGGTGGAAACCTAGCCAATAAATACATTTCAACCTTTTTTTTAGCCTTTTTTCCAACCCTCTTTTTTTAAACCTTCTCAAATGACTCATTGTGAAAACCAGTTAAAAAATTTATTTTTTTATAACCTATTGGGCTTGCAAGGGTTGATTATTGTGTGGGTTTTCAAATTGTGAAGATCAAAACTGTTTTCTTACACATCTGTTGAGATAGATTTGCAAAAATGAGTGTTACAACTGGTGTTTTTATTGGTGCATGACAAACTACAATTGTTAACATTGGAAGTGTCTTGCCAAAATTGACAACACTGAGTTCAGAAAAAAATTATATTGAAAAAAATGTTATAATTGGCAGCACTGGTATAAGATGAAGTAACTAGAAGATCAATGGTGATAATTTTGACAACAGTTGATGATTAGTGTAGAAATATATCTATTTTGTTGGTAAGAATGAAAGGTTAGTTTGGTAGAATGAGTTGAAGTTGACACAGAAATTTGGTTAGTTTATTCATTGAGTTGTATTGTGTAACATAAGACAATTATTCGAAACTTATATCTTTGTTTAATATTATGCATTTTAATGTCTTGCTTATAATTCACATAATTCTAATAGAGAGTTTCCTCTCAAATTCAACCTTGATTGGGGAATGCTGATTAGATTTATATTGAAAATCTTACCATCAGCTAACTTGGAATTATATATTTTTACTTTTTCTTCATGACAATCAAGAAAAAAAATGTTTTAATTGGCAGAATAACTTAAATTTTAATATTTTTAAGTTTTGATAACATTTGATTTCAGAGTTGGTGATACCTTATTGTATTAACTAACATGATATGTTATATAATAACAATAAGGTTGCAATTTGATGTAAGTATAATGTATGGTTTGAAATCCATCTTAAATAGTATATCAGTCTACACAGTAGAACAGTCTCCATTGAGTTCAACTTTCTCAATAAATATTCTCTACAACATTGTAGACCTGATCACAAGTTCTGCAAGTCTATAAAGAATACTATAATTTCTCAGTCACTTTCTTCTCACTTATACAGACTCCCTCTCACTCAGTGTAGTATAGTTAGATTTGTATAGAAGGGTTAAGTGTGAGAGAGGACCGGTTGCATCCTAACTTCGTCCTCCTAGAGAATAAAGGCAACCAATCAATCAACTACTCTCAATCTTTCTTACTCTCTAAATGGAAAAGACAAGTTTCAATACTGTAGTCAGGTGTTGAAGGTAATGGTAGGAGGGGAAGGAATAGCTGGCTTGTAAAACAAGAAGAATTTTCTTTCTTGATGCAAAAAGATTGCATTCACTCTTTTTGCTTACTCCTCTTGCTTCTTACTTATCCACATTGTTTCTCACTCATATTCTCTCACACTCACTCTGTCTCTAAATCATTATCTCACTTGCTCCCTCTCTCTTTTGAGATTGAGTGCTTGAATGGATAAGTTTTGGCAAAGCTTCACCTTTTCATGTAAACTTGAAATTTCATTTAATTGGCTCTACTCATTAGATCACTCTTAATTATCTACAACAAAATGTAAAAATAGTATCAACCAGGTCTACTTCCTATGTGATGTTAAAATATTATATGTACAAATTTGAAAAGAAATTGTGAATTTATCATGAATAAGTGATAATCTAATATCTGTCTCTCACCCTTTCTCTCTCTCACCTGACACTGTAGGTTAAGTGGAAGAGGGGGCTTGTATGCCTCAACTTCGCCCACAGCACTTTTTTTGTATTGTAAAGTGCGAAATAAAGGCATTTTATTTATCTATCTCACCCACAAACACACACTCTCTATGAGTGTTTAACTTGACTTTATAAAATAAATAGTTGAAGGCTACATTTGATGAATGGGTATGTGAGAGAGTGTGAGATGTAGTGTGACACCTCACAGCCTAAGGAGCTGTCCATTTGAATAATCACACCATTGTGGAAAGAGAAAAGAGTGAGAGAGATTATACATATTGGGTGTTGGAGTGAAAGGTGGAACTAGTGTGTGAGTGAGAGAGACTGATTTTATATCAAATTAGTGTGAGAGAGAGACAGTGTGTGTGAGTTGTATTACTCAGGAGAGAATGAGATTGAATGGATGTGTATGAGTATGAGAGAGAGAGAGAGAGAGAGTTGAAGAGAGAGCATGATAAGCATGAGCATGAGAGTATTATGCAGGAGAGATCAAGATAAATTGTTGATGAATGGATGTGTGTGAGAGCGAGAAAAGTAGAAAGAGAGAGTAAGAGACTGGAGCATCTGAGAGACAAACATGTTTGAACAGGAAGGATTAGAGTAGTATTCATCTGCTTTATGGTGAGGGGTGAAGAAGTAGACTTTTTTATTGATATGACTCACCTTGTCTGGAAGATGTCCTTCAAAAATCAGCTTGGTTGCTCCTAATAGTTGTGTATGCAGCACAATTGCTTATGGCAAACATAAAATTCATCAAGAGCTGCACAAAAACCAGTTTGTAATTTTTCTTTTTTGTTCTTTTTTTTCTTCTCTACCTTCCTTGTAATCATTCTCTGCAGCATGTTTTGCACACGGCTCGGTCCTTTTGTATAGATATATATAGCTATAGTACAGTTCAAGATGTAAAGTTTTGTATTCTTTTATTTATAGCTATATCCACAAAAAACACGACTCCTTCCTTTGGTAAAGTTATAATATTGGGAGAGTGATTCATTTCTTCTGAAAAAAATAGCAACTCTACTCAGCTGTTGATTACCTGATTTGATATTAGAACTGTCCACTCTACTAAGCCACTATTCCACTATGCATAACTAAATCAACTGATTTGAGGTTGGGTTGAGTACTATTTATTTGATAATTTTATGTCATTAAGACTCTTCATGATTGGGGCATTCTGTCCACTTTTGTATAGTAGGTACTCAGCTATTGATTAGTTTGCAGCAGGTACTCTATGATAGCTATTGATCAACTGATTTTGATTTATATGTCATTGAGAATCTTCATGAAGTATTCTTTACACTTTTGTATAGTACTCAGCTATTGATTATCTTGTAATAGGTAGACTACTACTCTATGATAGCTATTAACTGATTTCAAGGTTAGGTTTAAGGGCAGCAGTACACTTGCAGTACTCCATTACTCTAGTACTCTATGATATCTATTGATCAGCTGATTTTGAGGTTAGGTTTAAGACAAGGGGCAGCGGAACCAACCCTAACCCACTACTGTCCAAATAAGCAATTCAGAGTAGAGTTACAAAATTTTAATTTAGAGATTTACAGAGATATTTTAGTAGTGGGTAGTTGAAGTAGTTTCATAAAGCAGTAAGTATTATTTGTAGCGATTAATAGGACAACCTATTAAACGATAAAATCATCTTTCAAATAAAAAGTAAATTATTTTTCAAAAGCATTGTTAAATAGATTTTTTTCTGTAAATACTATTGCTATCTAGTATTTAGACTAATGAGCAAATTTGTTCTATCTTAACTTACTAATCTTAAAATGATACAGTGAGACTCTCATTATAATCTCTTACTGCTAATGATAATTATGTACAACTATTAAACTTCACTAAAATTTAGGGTCCACTCAATCACTGCTCTCCTTTTTCACTGGACACCACTGATATTCTTCGAAAAAGGAAAAAAATCAAGACAAACAAGGGTTTTCCTTATTGTTTTTACGCTAGTCAGAAAGACCTGCATATTTCCCTAACCACCCCCCCCCCCCCTCCTAATTCTAGCTATCCGGCTCAGTTTATCCAGAAAACAGGCCTCAATTAATTAGTTCATCTCCGTCCATTATACAAAAAACCACAATACCCACCACAAATCACGGCAATTCTTCTCAAACTTCAGTCCGATCTGAAGTTGGCCGTCTAATTTGTGAAGAAGTTCGAGCGCAAGAAGATAAGAATAACTTGGAATGACTGCCAGTGCTGACATTTGAAGATGCCGTGCATAATTTACAATTGCCTACTCTCCTCGTCCGTAGAGTGTCTTCTGAATTCAATTAATTCCGAGTAGGAACTTCGACAGTGCTTCGGAAGTAATATTGGGGAAACTTGCTGCAATGTATGGTAAATCCAGAGCTCGAGAGACTTCATCAAAGTGAGCTGGATTGATGTTTCTATCACAGCACTGCAGAAAGTCTTCCAGCACGCCGCCATATTCACTTCTCTGTAATGATTTCCTTCAGCCGTCTCCAACCGACAGCGCATTTCTCGCCACTAACTTGTGACGAGTTGATGGATAATTCCGAAGTCTATTACTCAGAGATTATTATTGTATTTGAGTTATTCGATAACAGCAAAATGGAAGGCATAATCCTACATACATAAAATAGGCTTTCGATTCAATTGGGCGAATTCAAAAAAATTCGATGAATTGTATCTCATGGCACACAATAGTTATTTATGTATTAAGAACGTAAAGCGTAACCTTATCACTTCAGACTGTAAATATCAATGCACAATACTATGCAATTGCAAAATAATATTTTGAAATATAGAAAACATAGAAAAAATATTATTTTTCTATTATAGCCTACTGGCTATAATTTATCCAGTCCTGTCCGGGAATCCAGTTAAGAGTTTTTCTTTTCTGGTAGATAACTGATGATAGCGGTCCCAAAACTGAATTAATTTTATATTGAATTCATTAGATCCTTCAATTTTATTCTTCTTCAACCCAAGAAATTTTCGATTCAAGTAAATTAATTTCATGCTTTTTATTGATTCATTTTTAATAATATGGTCTAAATAGGCAAAAATAATTCCTAAAAATCCCTGTTCAAGCATCATTGGATTTAGTTAAATTACCAAAAAATTATTATTGTTTTAAAAAAGCTACGTATTTATTTATGATGCTGATTAGAATGGAAATAATAGTTTCTCTTACAGAGCAGAATCCAGATCAAACTATGACAAAAAATAATTATACAAATAAAATAACTTCAACCATATTGCTTTTGAAAATTGAAAAATTATTTGGTAGAGTTGACTTCTGTGACCAAACATTTTTTACCAACCAAGATTTGAACCTAAGTTCACAAGTACAAGGAAAAATACAACTGCTGCTCTACGCACTGCGCTATCAGGACAGACGGCTAATTAGCTACTAAAACTCTCTTAAAACTTCGAAAGTCAATAACAATAATTACTACCATACGATCTATGATTAGGGGACAATAACAACAACAATTCTGTGGAGTTTTAAAGTTTTGAACATTAATTTTGAAAAGACTCAAAGGAAATAAAAAATCTGGCCTCGAGGTGCACTGAATCGAAGGAAGCTATGTGCCAAATTTAGTGTTTCAGATTGTTGCCTTTTTTGTGAAATTTGTAAGACAAAAAACACACGCACGCACAAATAAATACTGTACGTATAGCTCCTATTCTAATAAATGCTCGATGACTCCCCCTCCCCCCACCAACGAAAAATATTCCATATTTGTATTGATAAATAATGTGTTCTACTGATTGCATGATTACATACTGATTGCATGTATATGTTCTTCATTGGTCATTACATGTTAATATCTGATTACATTTCTAATTCAGATCAGAATAATAAATTACCATGCTAAAATAATTATAATGTGTGGGAGCAAAATTTCACTTGAGAGAGGAAAATTTTGAGGGAATTTAGTTTTTCATTTCGAGTGTTTACAATTCCAGTATTCACAACAAATAAAATAATAATGCAGATGCTGATGAATGATGATCATTGTTGAATTCTCGTTAATCTTGTGAATTGCAAGCTGCGCTTCAGCGTACACCAGAATACAACAGGTACATTGTCTTCCAAGAGCAAAACATTTGAATAATGGATTTTCTATGGCAAACCCCTGGCTTTCATCGAATTCCGGCCAATTCATTAGAACTATATTGTTGAATGCAGATCTGCTAAATAGGCAGGAAGGTACCATGGGGCCTGTATTATTGCAATGGAAATTTTTGATATTTCGAACCGAAGTTATGAAAATTAATTACAGCAGACTCTCAATTATTCAGGTGCGCATTGATCACGTTGCTGCTCAACCGCAATTATTGCAAAAAAGAAACACTGAAAGTTAAATAATAAATACAGTTTATTAGTCCAACAATGTAATCTGGATTCCTCGACGACTACGTGAAAAGTAAATGGAAAGTATTATGATATCTGAAATATTTCTTTTACATAAAATTGAATTTCAAAAGTCCAAGTTCAAGATACATCAATTCGAGCCATGTTAAATTTCAAAAGTTCAGTTTGAAGTTCAAGTTTTTCGCCTCAATCGATGTATTATGCTGTATGTCGGAAATGAAAGAAAATGTATACTTGACGAATACTACACATAACTCCGGTTTTAAAGATGTCGTTTGTAACGAAAACCCGGTTACGACGCTATTTAAACGCTATTTAAGAAGCTATTTAAGACGCTATTTAAGAAGTCCGGCCAATAAAACAATAACTTGTATTTAAGATTCAGATAGTGAATATATATATAGGCTACATAGAGCGCTACTTCGGTTTTAGCGCTTAGCGGAACACTACAGCCGCTTTATAACCGTCACCGACTGTATTTTAATTAGGCTTCAGTTTCCATTTTTGGTCCTATAATGTCGCAGTCTCTACGCGTATCTTATATGTGATGCTCTGTGATTGATACAACATAAATTCAGCTGAGCCTGTATTTCTGTGATTCTCAGAGAGGATTTTTATACTTTTGTTTCTACATGTTTTGCTTCTTCATTACATGAATATGAATGATACCGGACTTAAATTTCATAACTCATATCACTTCATATTGATTAAAAAATCTATTAGCTTACAAATTTCAGTATGACCCAATAATTTGTGTCATGGAGTATAAATTCAAACTTTATCAGTTCACACGACTTGACTGGATAGCTTTAAAATTTTACGACAGACGCGAAATTCATTTGTCGTATCATCCAAGAAGATGGGATGCATCTGGGTAACTGAAGCTATAATGTAACATCGTTAACTAGCATTTATATCCCTGTTACGGGGCCCATTAACGATTTATGATTCCATTACCCATTCGATATTGAACAAGACAGGGTAATATTTAACTATCCATTACACTCCGCTAAATGAACATCATAGTACCTATATCTGCACCATTATCTATCTCCAACTATTGCATTACTAAATGGCGATACACATGTACTTAGTTGTTTGCCTACCCTATTTTTATGACGAATAAAACTATGGTATAAATTTGATTTCAAATTCCTCAAATCACGAGGCCGCGGCTTCATCTCCAAAATAATGAACAACGAATCTAAGCATTTCTAATGTTTTCAGATTTCTACTAATTTTTCGATTATTATCAAGTTTTCGAGTATCGTATTACAACTTGCAACTTAAAGTGGGTATTCCATTATTGATTTTGACACGGATGCACGACTTAAACTTAACACATAACCTGAAACAATAATAAATCAACCAGATTATAAATATGTACCATGTACGTACCCGTCGATGATAAATAATAACGTTCATCGAGAATTGATCATTGGCTTATAATGAATACTCAATATTTGTGTAATAATCAATAGTGAAATTAATTTACATATCTCTGGCCTGGCGTTCTGGACGCCAGGCCGCGTTCTGTCTGGCGAGACCTTTAATGTTGAAACACTGTGATAAAAAGAATTAATAGAGTTATTGAACTGATAATAAAACACAAGTTATCATGCTGCTGAAGTATATTACTGAAAGTATATCGCATCAAACATACCATTTTTGGTCGCTTTTGGCAATAATCACGAATGGAGCAGAAGAAGAGGGTCCAGTTAGAGTGAAAGAATGATCAAGAGATGGAAGTAATAAAATAGTCAGCTGAAAGGGTTCATATCACGTTTTCTTTTATTTTTTTCATACGATACTGATCCCACTCTCCAATATCAAGAATAATTTGACGATTGTGAACTCAAATTAGTCAACTTTATGCAACATGAATGAATTTATTGTAAGACAAGCCTATAGTTCGCCAAAAGTCCCGCGAGAATATACTACGTACTTTCAAACAGCGAAAATTGGTTATTGGAGAATAATTCAGGAGAAATCCGGTAAAACGCAAGGTCGATGGATGGATGCACCAATGAAACAGAATATAAAAATGTTCATGATAATATCATATCATTAGTTTCGTCTTGCAGATTGGTAATCTGATTTTCGTCAACAAGATACGATAAAAATTCTCTTTGTGAATTATTTTTGTATACAGTATTGGAATTCGATCACGTACTTCGGCAAAGCCTCTGATTAAATCCAATCACGGTTTCTCTATCATTCTCCATCCTTCTCATTTATTCTTCCGCTCTCTTTTCTACTCTCGCACCAATTTCACTTTCAGCAACCTTTCCAATTGTTTTCGTTAGCTCGAATTTATCACGAAGAAATTCAATACTTTCTTGTTATTTTCGCATTTCTGTTTGTTTTTCATGTCTCTAATCAACTTCAACAGTGAATACAGTGGATTCAGTTTCATGAAATTAGATTTCTAGCCAGATGCAATACAGTGTTCAATTCTAATATCGTATCATAACAATACAAACAGAAATTCCATGTCTTTTTGAAACAGCTAAAAAAGCTGTTCTTCTATAGGCTTTATTACCATCTCAATAAGGAAACTTATGAATTGAGTCAGTTCAAACTTGAAACTCGTTCACATCAGAATTTTTTGTATTGGTATTATTGAAGTGGTTCTATCCAAATGAATAAGAGGCAACCACATTCATTATAAAAAATGAAATACTGGCTTTGCATCACCGATGAGCCTAGCTTGAACGATGTGAATATTATGAACAAGACCAAGGCTTATTTCCAGCCAGTAAGATTCATTCATGCTCACTTCAGTAATTTCTATAATTACTGTAATGTTGTTATGATGGGCTAATCAAAATTATTTTATTATGTGTTATAAAACTTTCTTATGATAGCAATTAGATTGTTTTCTATTGTGGCAGTTTCTATTGTTTAACGTAAACTTTTACCGAATGCAAAGCTAGATGCTATGAGTAGTATAACTAAACTTTAGAATTTTTTATTTCTGGAATCTAGACTTCATCATCAACGTTGCATGCCAGTTTATGGAATAGACTAATGTTGTAGAGTAGGGATACAGCAAATCATATACAGGGTCAGCGAGAGAGTTTCACAGTTACCGTATTGATTTATTTGTAAGTTGGTCGTAAAGCTGTGTACAAGTTTGTTAGGTTGGTCATGGTAACAACTTAGAAATTAAGTCTCTCGAGAGCCAACGCTGTAAGTTTTGAGTTAACCTACTTCAAGTAAATTTCGAATTAGTTGATTCAAGAAGCAGTTCAATATGGAAGTGATTCTCTTTATAAGTTTGAAAGTTCAATACGTTTAAAATTATGTTTGAAAATTATGACTATCATGGGTTATGGTTAACTATCATGTATAGTTACTATCAATAATCTAGGTTAATAATAAATATTTTCAATATTCCTTACTGTATTTTTCTTTCGTCTTGTTACTAAGCTTTAAATTTTTCAAGATCGATCACTTATTGAATGAAAAAAAGGAATTTCATTCAAAAATTTCATTTGTAAGTCCAGGTCTTTTCAACAGTCCAGTAAAAATAGGGAAAATTCAGGAGCACAATCATGTCGCTCCAATTTCTATGAGAATATGATTGTAGTACAGACAGGGCCTATAATTGTGCGGATTTTGCCCATTGTTACTGAGCCCATTGTTATAGTAAACAATGTACAATATTTTCCTATGAAAACCGGTTCCGCTTGCTGCTGAGGCGGAGTGAAGGTTCACTTTTCCAGTTTTCTGCTCATGACTCGAAAGCACGGCGTTTTTGAGAAAAGTTCTACGGATAGAATTTTAATTTCACTAGATTTTCTAAAACTTTGTTTTCCTGCATAATTACAGAATCTCGCACGGTTTCCACGTTATAAGCTCTCCAAAATGTATCATTTTCCAAAACATCTCAGTTTTCGAAAAACTTAACATTCTAGCTCCACACTTGTCGAATTATTTTGTAAATTAAAAATTTAAAGATCTATAGTGTCTTATCGTCCCATTAAATAGTTTTCTAAATTTAAATTCTAAATTATTCAGTTTTTTTAGTTGATCTTTCGGTTAGTTTTTCTTTAATTTTTTTATTTGATTGATTAAGTTTAACTTTTTTATCAATTGTTTTTTTAATTACAATTTAGATACCTTGAACTAATCAAAAGTTGGAGCGTTTTTAAGATTTGTGAAAATATGGTTTTACCAGTGCCTGGTCAATTCTGGAATCACTGTAAGTGATTCAACCCAAACAAAATATTGGTTAGGACATTTTTAGGATCCTAGGACCTCATACTATCAGTTGCCTTGTCATTTCGCTACAATATGTACCAAACTCGGCCCCAACGTTGAATGGTCCCCCCTTCACCATCCTTGAATGGTCAATCGCATCTTATCAAGGGATAGCTCATTTTCCCCAGCTCATCTAGACGATTCAAATTCATATATATGTCAAATTCCGACCATTATAATTAAGCATTTCACTTCAAATGATGATATGCATACTTGGAAGATGACGATTTTTCAATATTGAAATAGCTCTAAATCAAAAACTACTAGAGATAAGAATACAAAGTTGGTCTCAAATTGTAGGCGATATAGCTTTTTCTTTGATAGCAGTGTCATAAGAACCTTCTTTTAAATAAAAGTAAAGCGTATTTTATGTTACCAAATTTTTTTGCTCAAAAACAAAATCAATAATTATTTAGAACCTTTTATTTAGAAAATAAAATTCTCTAGAATATGACACCATTAATATGATTTCTCATGCGTAGATCATGAGTTATAGTCATCTTCTATTCAATATATTTGACAGTTTGAGTTATTCAATTCAAACAGTACATCCTTTTATTGGGTATAAGCGTATAAGTTGGGGTATGTGAGGTGGTATGAGGTGTGGTAGATGGGGTATGTAAGTGCACATGGGAGAGAGAGCAGTTTTGTGCTCAAATCCTGTTGTATCTTTATATTCGATTGTATCAATTAAATCTTTGACAATAAATTAAATAAGTGAAAAAAGACCTGAGGCCCCAATATATTGAGACACTTAGGTCTAATCAATAGGTATTAAATTTCCAACAAATTAGAGAGGAATTTCTTTTCACAATCAAATTCACTCGTATTATCAGAGTCTGCATTACATAAATTCAATTCCAATTCATATTCAACTGCTATTCCTTTGCCCTAAAATCTCCTCATATTCTCATAATCCTAATAAGCGTACAATCATTTCGGAGTGAGTCCGTTGGCACAGTATCCCTCGTCCAATCAGTCAATAGTGCAATGCGACTCCCATCCGTGGCTGCTCAAATGATAAAATAGAAATTCCATTTCTCAACCTTCAGCTAATGCAAAACAACGAATATCGGGGCCAGCAGCTTTCAATTGAAGTAATGAAGCAACTCATCAATGTGTGTTACAAATTCAACACGTGCAGGTTTTATGTGCAATTTAGTGTCATAAGAGAAGGAGCTAGAAGAGGAGGAGGAGAAAGGGGATCCATAAACTCTTAATAGATATTGTTACGAGGGAGACGTCAGCTGTTAGCCAGATGGGACAAGCTGATACTGGTTACAGGCTCGATGCTTAATAACTTGCAACTACTATACTCAATCAGACACAATTTTTTCCACCATGAATATGAATTGATTGTTGATTCCCACGATTTGCATGATTTCTTAAGCTGCGTCTCCACCAACCGAACATGCTCGGCGAACAGTGTTCGCTGGAATTATCTGATGTCACCGAACATTGTTTGGTGTTGGTTTGTTTGGTGTGGACGCCTTCTCGGAAATTATGATCGGTGTGGTGGGAGTAGTAACGGGAACATTCTGTTGGTCGTCACTGTTCGCTCACAGACCGAACATTTCAATTGAACTCACGAACATGTTCGTTGACCCATATGTTTAATGTTTGTTTATTTTTTGTGTACGCCAACAATGTTTGGCAGACATGTTCGGTTGGTGGAGACGCGGCTTAAGACCTTTTCTAGTTTACATGTTTCTGGAAGTGTGTGATGGTCAATAAATTACAATTCAAAGATGAAACATTCCATGAACTTTTGCAGTTACAAGAAATGAAAGTTCTAATCAAATTCGTTGGTAAATTGATACTTTAGACTTCAATTTTATTATTTAGCCTCGTGTACAATCTTTTCGTCCTATACAAGTCGTATAGCTGGTCATTTATCCAGTCTCAAAAAGGGCTTGAGGTTTGTCTACTACGCACTCAGATATTAGGGACAAAGAGTTATCTATTCGTAATGAGTTTTCATTTCTCACTAGGTCTCATAAAATTCGTATTGGTGCAAAAGCAGAGTAGTTTACAATATCACAAGAAAAAACATGATGCTTAATTCCACATTTTTACGCAGTCTGTAATTTTCACTTCGAATAATAGTTAGTGTTGAAAGGAGAAAAAGAAGAAACTCGTGCAGTTAAATATAAATCAGTTGAAAGTTAGCTGCAGTTAGTTGCAATCAGTTGCAGTTAAATTTAAATCAGTATTAAAAGACGTTTCTTCGCACAGACGTTTTTCCCGCTGCTACGTTTAAGGGCGAAATTCTTTCACTTATTGTACACAGAGGAGAAAGTATTGGGAGACTTGAATACTCCCCTAAAGTATATTAATAATAATTACCTACTATAAGAGATGGCTATTTGATATGTTTAATGTTTCAAATTGTAACTTTTTACCTTCCATACAGTAACATCAGTTAATACACATGAATCTTATTTTCACTAATGAGGAAAGTACAATTATAAATTTTGGCCAATTTCCCGTACCTGATATCTGTCAACACGCCATATTTTCAACACTTTACGCAACAAAACTCCAAAGCAACAAAAGAAAAATATAATTTACAGCGATTTAAAAAACCTTAGCATTGAGCACCTTGTTAAGGATGCCACAGAAATTTTAAGGATGCCCCAATATGAAAATCAGGTTCCTCATAATCCTCAATAGACGTTAACGAATAAGTTGATTATTTCAATACCCAAATAACCAGTCTATAAAATATTCATGCTCCCATTAAATCTGAGGTAGCTAAATACTCTCCAGTGCATTGATTAGATGAAAACATCAAAAACCCAATGGAATTGAGTTCTCGTTCTGCTGATTGATTCTGATATATGTAACAATTGAATTGTGTCATGATTTATTGTTTTTGTGTAATTTATTTTTTGTTCTGAATATCAGTTAGCTAATACGAAGTTTGCATACATTTTTTAAGCAAAGTGCGATGAATTTCTTGTAGTTTTTAGTTCTAAAGCGATTTTTATGTAAGACTGGTAAGGTGTGACTTGTATTTTTTGTTATTATGCATGCTTTCAACTAAGATGTATTGAAGTTATTCATATATATTTTTCTTTTTAAGTGGAATTTGCTCTAGCTAAATGTAATTTGGTATGTACTCTTTGGGTTTGGGTGAAAAAAGAACTTGTAAGTTCTACCTAAATCCAAAAACTAAAATGATTCATTCATTCATTGTACAATTAATGAACACCTTAATAATTGATTGGAAGGTGGACAGCATGCTGCATTATGATTGGTTGCAACATCTAAAGAGACGTCAAGGCAAAACGTCTAAAGAGGCGTTAATATCCATCCACGAAAACTTTGTACTGTTACACTCTCCTTCAAAAGGATGAGTGGATGATTTATCGATTAATAAAATACTGTATTTAATAAAATAAAAAATACTCTAAATAAAAAGCATCACCGTGATATATTTTGACAAAACCATATGGAAAATAGCCGTTTCAAGAGGTTGTTATTATGCTAATAGTAGGTTTAATGCGTATCCAGATGAATACTTTCTACTAGCCTAGGCGTTAGTTCAGCTCGAGGCAATGTCAGCCATGTTCATTGCTTCATGGTCAATTGACCAGCGATTGGGGTTGCAGCTGGAGATTATGACCCCTGGCTACAATAATCTTGCATCGCTGCCCTACACTAATATTCGAAATTGATAGGCTACCATCACTTTATAAGATTGGCAAATTTTGAGAAAATTATTAACTCTGAGAATCAAATTACGGTAGCTATGAGTAGATATTTATATCTAGACCGTTCGAAACTGGTAGGCTACTAACACTATGAAATTGGAAATTTATTGAAAAAATTGAACTCTTAGATCATTTTATTCTAACTCTAAACTCTTACTCTTACTCAAATTACGTTTAGAATCCATTCTTATTACATCCCCCCTCCCCCCCTTCCAACTCTTATTGGTCAATGGCTCTTAAGGTAGAGAAAGAATGACTTTTCAACAGCAGAGGAGGCAGATGAACTAGGAGGAGGGTCTCCGAATGAAACACTGGGTAGGTCCAGATGCTCAACTTCTCTGCTTCTGATGTAAGTCTATCTATGAAACACAGGGTAGGTCCAGATGTAATAACTTCTCTACTTCCGATGTAAGTCTATCTCCACGTATAGAGTATCTGACCTGATTATTTTCCTCTGTTATTGTAATAATATTTTCCAGTTGTTCTTTATTCGACATTTTTTTACTGTTCTATCAAGTTCAGCACTTACCGGGATGGAGTTGGATTTCCATACGCGGCGACTACGACGCGCGCGCACACTTACACGCGCTTTTATTATCAACACAATTGAATTTACTGTCTTCAACACGTCCGCTCGCTTTGACTTCCAAACACTAACTTCAATAGTGTTCAAATAACTGATGTACAAACATAAATGGTTTCATCCTAACAAGGATATCTGTGTTACAATTAATCACAAATATCGTTCAATACAACTGCCATCCCTTTTCAGGATTCGGTTATAATTTCAGTTTTTAGAATAAGTATTTCTAACTTCAAATTATGTCACTCATGACATATCTTGAGATGATCTTGCTTTACCTTGGCCTAGACAACATCATCAATGGGAAGAATAACTGAATTAGTTAATAATTCCTTCATCAATTTTTTTAGAAATGTTTTTAAGAAAAATTATTTGTTATTTCAAGACGTTAACCACAAGCGTTTTACAAGGAATTAACAAAACTGGTTCCCTACCAGTAAAACACAGCTATATAACAAATGAAGAGTAAAAAGAGTTGGAGTTGCAAAGTTTTAGATTGATTCTACTTCAATCAATACATTCGTAAATAAAATAATACATTTGTAAATTAATAAAAATCAAAACAGTAAAAATTGAATAATAAACCCCCAGTTTTACAATGAACAATTTATCACAAATTTTAATCACACCAGCAAACAAAACAGCTTTTCTTGGGTGGAAAATAATTAGTCTCCAATATATGTATATTACAAGTCTTGTCCTCTACACTTGTCAGTTACCTGGAAATACTTGAAGGTTAGCAAATTTCTTTTTTGTAAGCTTTTCATAATTCCCTTGTTCGTTACATATTTGTAATTTTGTAAAACGGGCCGAGATGGTAATTTCCCCCAGAGCCAAAACTGTTGTCCAGAATTACAGCAATGGAATCCTGTCGAAGAAATTACCAAATCTGTTTTCTTTCAGCTTCCTCACAAGAAGTTTCAACCACAAAAACTGACAATGCTAGATGTATTTTTCTTCAACTCTTGCGAATTTAATCGACAAAATAGCTGGATAAAAATAAGAATAATAGGAAGGTCAGTAGTATCTTTTGACAGCAA
The DNA here is from genome assembly GCA_948455865.1 of Conomelus anceps. NCBI lineage: Eukaryota > Metazoa > Arthropoda > Insecta > Hemiptera > Delphacidae > Conomelus > Conomelus anceps. The sequence goes on from OX418216.1 coordinate 94,417,485, forward strand.
CGAAGCTGTCTGGGTGATTGTGTTGTAGTCGTTCGTTTTGAAATAGTTCTGGTGTTGAGGTTTTGTTGCGACCCTCTGTAGAAGTCGAACGAGAATTGAAAAAGTAAAACGCTCCGCACCCTGCGAAAGGCCAGTCAGTCGGTCGTATGCTTTCGTTGAGAAAACAGTTTCCAAGCTTTCTTCGGGTTTGGGAGGAAAGTGAAAAATAAGAAGAAGAACGAGGAGAAAAAGGATAAGAAGAAAAGTTGAAGAAAGTAAGAAGAAAAAGCGATAAAGGACGGTTACTTGCGAGGACGAGTCTCGGGAGAGAAGGACCTCCTCCAGCTCACTCAACTCAACTGCTGGTAGCTCCCTCATCGAATTTTCTTTGATATGCCTTCAATCCTCGACTGTCACTTCTTATACCCTTCTTCTTATTTTTATTCCTTGTGCCCCTGTAAGCGTGTCGTTGACTGTCGACTTGCTTCAATTTGCGTCCTTCACAGACTTGCTTCAGCTTTACACATGAATTTGTGCATTGTCAAGGGATGTGTAAAAAATAAAGATCGCTATCTGGCAGCACAAGCTACAACCAACAATTTGATCAATAAAATAACATCTTCCGCTTTCAGATTGATTGAAATTGGTGCAGGTTTCTGTTCAATCAGATAGAGTTAAGCTACGTTCTCCTGGGTCCTGTTTGTAACGGTGACCGATTAGATTGGCCAGCAAAAAATACACTTTTCTCTGCTGTAAAATCACTTCCCGGTGGTTCGCAACCCAACTAAAACTGTAGGTCCAACTCATCAACTCATTACCAACGCACAGGTCTAAGACCTATGTGGGCTTCATCCTCCAAAAAAATTATACTTTCTTCCTTTCTAAGAATTAGTCATTATTAATCTACACTAGCCCGATTATTGTATAAAATGAATTGAAGCCAAAACACATTTTGACTATTACATCAATAGATATTAGCATGAATTGAAATATCCTTATTATTCTAATCAGCTTGTAACATCAAGCCATTGGAGCGCGGTCACCCATCAAAGTGCAGTCTTGAATGCTCGTGACTGAACAGGACGATCGTGTAAACACCACACTCACCGCGTGACCAATCGCCACCTTCAGCTGAAGGTGCTGATAACCGATAACCGTTTACAGGATTTTAGATTGCGGAATTTTTTCAACTCCGATTGCCATCCATTATTCAAACTATTCAACTAACTTATTATATATTATTATTATTATTATTATTATTATTATTATTATTTGAATTCTATATTTCTCCATTTTACTGGGTAAGAGGGTGGCATTGGCTTTTTTAGCAAAATGACACCCTTTCTATTTTGGTATATTTAGGAAGCTCCTTACTATTGATGTTGTGCACAATATGACAGCTTTCTGCATTAAATTTTGCACCCACACAGGCAGTCTCAACTTTTTCATCCTCTCAGGCAGCTCTTTTGGTATTACACCTGTAGCTGATATTATCAATGGCATAATTACCACTCTCTCTTGCCTCCACAAGTATTTTATCTCCTCTGCCAAGGGCAGATATTTCAGCAGTTTCTCATCACTGTATTGCTTTATATTGTGTGTATTTGGTATGCCTATATCTATTAAAAATGTGGTTAGGTTCAGTTTGTCCATTAATATGATATCTGGTCTATTGTTGGCTATTGTTCTGTCTGTGAGTACTGATCTATCCCAATACAACTTGTGAGTCGCATTCTCCAAAACTGCACTGGGAGTGCATTGATAATATGGAACTGAATTGGGCAGCAGGCTGTGTAGACATGCCAGACTCTGATGTACAATCCTTGCCACCTGGTTGTGCCTATGGAGATAGTCTGTTGCTACCATCACCTGACATGTGCTTGTCACATGTTGGATGGTCTCAGATGCCTGGTGACATCTTCGGCATGTATCTGTTTCCAGGTTCTCCTTCACAATGAACTTGAGGTAATTCTTGGTAGCAACACACTGATCCTGGATAGCCAACATGAAACCTACAGTCTCTGCAAAGATACCCCCCCAGCTGAGCCAAGCATTGGATGCTTCTTGGCTTATAAGAGGGCTACACAGATCATGAGCATGGCGGCCATGCAAAGGCTTCTCCAACCACTTCTGGTGTATAGTGGCTATGTGGTCTCCACCCAGCCTCAGATCTGCAACTTCAGCATGACAAAGATCAAGTGGTGTGTATGAATCATCAGCTGCCACAACAACCTGGTGCAGGTGTGAATTGTGAGTGAGGAAATAATCACTAAGAGACTGCTTTTGCCCTTGGCAAAGTCTGTGGACATCAGCCAGGCCTCTTCCACCTGCACTTCTTGGTAGTATTAAACGCTCTACTGCTGATTTTGGGTGATGCACTCTAAATTTGGTCAACAACTTACGGGTAGCACGAGCTAAGCTCTCTAATTCTGTCTCAGGCCATTTCACAACACCAAATGTATAAGTGAGTACAGGGGTTGCATATGTGTTGATAGCCTTAAATGTGCTCCTGCCATCAATCCTGGACTTCAGCACTGCACTTACTCTTTTCAAGTAAGTCAGTCTCATATATCCTTGTGATTCAACCTCTTAGCCTGGACAAGACCCAAGTATTTGTATGCATCACCCTCACCCATGCAATCAAATGCCTCCCCAGATTCTAAAACAAAATTTGTGGGTTGAATTTTTCCCTGCACAATACTCATTGTTTAGCATTTATTAAGGCCGAAGGACATTTGAATATCAGCAGAGAACATCTCTGTAAGTGCCAATAGGTGCTTCAGTTGTCTTTCACTGGCTGCATATAATTTGATGTCATCCATATACAAAAGATGTGACAATGTGCACTGCAAGTTGGCTGAACCTCTAAGATTATATCCATAGCCAGATTCTTTCAGGATGAAGGATAGAGGGTTGAGTGATAGACAAAACCACAAGGGGCTGAGACTATCCCCCTGGAAAATACCCCTCTTTATTGGGATACAAGAACTTGTAATCCTCCCACCTGAGTGCTCAACCTGCAATACTGTAGACCAAGATGACATGAGGTGCTTCAACAGTGAGACCGCTCCTGGGTGAACTCTGTACATACTGAGCACCGCTAGAAGCCAGGAGTGTGGCACAGAGTCAAAGGCTTTTTTATAGTCAATAAAGGCTGTGTTGATATTTCTTTGCTTTTGCATAGCTTGCTCCATGACCACTGCATCTATGATCAACTGCTCCTTACACCCCTGTGATCCCCTTATGCATCCTTTCTGCTCTTCTGCTATTAAGTTATTCTCTTGTAGATGGCAATATATTTTCTCTGTGATGCAAGAGGTGAGAATCTTATAAAGAGTGCAAAGACATGTGATAGGGCGGTGGGTGTATCACCACCATACTTCAGACAAAGAAGATAGATTTAGATGCAGCAGGGTAGCTGAAAAGCTCTAGTTAGAAGGGCCCGTTCTGAAGTAATGTGACAAACAGTTCCAGGCGGGCCCAGGAGCTGGAGGTGGTTTTAGCCAGTATTTTGCTTTGCCAAGAGTCTGGCACATCGTGCAGAAAAGCATTTCCACCTCCAAAAAAAAAAAAAAAATTATTATTATTATTATTATTACTTCTCCAAAAGGATGGTGCTGCTTGTAACACTGGACATCAAGAATGCATTTAATTCTGTGAGGTGGAGAGACATGCTCTGGGAACTGAAAAATACTTTTAGGTTACCTAAGTACCTGCTGAGGTTAATTGACTCCTACCAGAGAGATAGATCCCTCATCCCTTCTGATAGATCCCTTCTGGAAATGCCAGAAGAGACAACACTAGTTGGGTATGCAGATGATGTTGCACTGCTTATTGCATCTCACAGTTCTGAACATGCTCAACTTAAACTAAATCAAGCAATGAGGAGAATATCAACCTGGCTTGAATGTCATGGGTTGTCTCTTGCCCTCAGTAAGACTGAGATTGTGGTCCTAACAAAGAAAAGAGTAAACACTCATCTCTCTTTTCAGATGAACAGTGTGACTGTTGAGTCAAAGCAAAGGGCAAAGTATTTGGGACTTATGATTGACACTAAAATGAGCTTCTCAGAGCATATAACAGGGGTAATCACTAAAGCTGCAAAGGCTGTCACAGCTCTCAGTGGTCTAATGGCTAATGTTGGAGGCCCAAGAGCCAGCAGAAGACGATTGTTGATGTCAACAGTGAACTCTGTTTTGCTTTATGGAGCAGAGGTGTGGGCACCTGCTCTCAGATGGGAGTACAATAGGAAAAGACTTCTGCAGGTCCAGAGAAGAGCAGCACTGAGAGTTGCATCAGCATATCGCACTGTGTCAGAGCCTGCTGTTATGTTGGTTGCAGGGGTCATCCCAATCGCCCTTCTAGCACAGGAGCGATATAACATATATCAGAAATGTAAAGCTGGAGAAAGGAAAGAAGATATTGCAAGAGTTGAAAGGAACAGAACTTTCCAAGCATGGCAGAACGACTGGACTCTTGAAGCACGTGGACACTGGACATCAAGGCTGATACCCAGAGTCAAGCAGTGGGTAAACCGGCCTCATGGAGAAGTGGGGTACTTTGTGACACAGTTCCTGACTGGTCATGGATATTTCCGATCTTTTCTCCATCAGTTGGGCAAAGCAGATACACCTGAATGTCTCTACTGTCCTAAAAGTAGAGATGATGTTGAGCTCCCTAACTGGAGCAAACACTAGAGGCCACAAAGCAGCAATTATTCAGCTAAGAGAAGAAATTGCCAATGAACTACTGCAAAGATCAAAAATAAATATTGGTTGGATCAACTGTAGGATTAAGAGAAGAGCCATGGTGTATAAATGTTATAAATGCCTTGGATTTGGGCATCTAGCAAGAGATTGCAAAGGACCAAGCAGAGCGAATCTCTGTTATAAGTGTGGTAGTGAGGAGCACAAGGCCAAAGACTGTTCAAATCCTCCTAAATGCCTTGTCTGTTCAGAGAAAGGAATGAACTCAGATCATATACCTGGTACTAAGGCCTGCAAGAGTTTCTGCATTGCCTTGGAGGAGGCAAAAAAGAAGCTAAAGTAGGATGATCAGATTTCTACAAGCCAACCTGCACAGGAGCTATATAGCTGATAATCTTCTGAAGCAATTGGTTAGAGAAAAGGAGATCAGTATAGTATTGATTAGTGAGCAGTTTCAGAGCCTTGACAGCTCATGTTGGTTCAGTGATCAGCTTGGAACAGCTGCGGTCTGGGTTACTGACTCTCAGCTTGCAGTTCACGGACATGGGGCTGGTGAGGGTTTCTGCTGGATGAACTTGGGATGTGTTACGGTTTTCAGCTGCTATTTCACCCCGAACTCACCAGTTGCAGTCTTCCAGCAGAGAGTGGATGCCTTGGAGGATGCAATAATGGTAACCTCCAATAGGGTCATTGTGGCAGGTGACTTTAATGCAAAGGCTATTGAATGGGGAATGCCTCAGACCAATGCAAGAGGCAAATATATACTTGACATGGCAGCAAGAACTGGATTGACAGTGCTGAATATTGGGACTGTCAGCACATTCAGACGTACAGGCTACCAGGAGACAATTCCAGACATTTCTCTAGCAACAGAAGATCTGGTGCCATCTATTGGGAACTGGAGGGTGGCTGAGGACTATACAGCAAGCGACCACCAGTACATAACTTTTGAGCTTGGTCAACATACAAGAGAGCACCTGAGTAATCTGCAGGGAATGAAGAGGTACAACCTCAGTAGAATTGATACAGAGATATTCAGACACAGGATTAGCTCAGAAGCTGACATTCTCAATGGTCATGAGGCTGATAGTACCAATGAGGCAGAAGTACTGGTTGATGCAGCAATGCAACTAATAACATCTGCTTGTGATGCATCCATGCCTCAGAGGAGACCTAGAGGGAAGAAGCAACCAGTATATTGGTGGACAGGTGAAATAGCTGACCTGCGTCGACAATGTTTTAGGCTGCGGCGGATAGCTCAGAGGGCAAGAAATAGAACAGATACCACTGAAAAGGTTGCTGAGTATAAAGCAGTGAGGAAACAGCTCCGTAAGGCAATCTACCAGAGTAAGGTGAGCTGCTGGCAAACAGTAAGAGAGAGTGTGGATGCAGACCCCTGGGGGCTTGGTTACAAGATTGTAACAAAGCAGCTTGGTGCAATGCGGCCTCCAGCTCCTCTGGATGAAGCTAGAGCAAGGATTGTGATTGACACACTATTCCCACAGCATCCACAACGAGAAGAGATCGATTTTGGTGAAGTTGGAGAATTTGCCCTGTTCTCATTGGGAGAGGTGCAAGTGGCAATATCTTCAATGAAGCCTGGGAAGTCCCCAGGACCTGATGGTCTGCCTGCAGAGGTGCTTAGATTGGTGAACACGTACAGGCCTGGTTTATTGCATGATATATACAATGCCTGCCTAAAGACTGGACATTTCAGTCCAATGTGGAAGAAGGCTCGCCTTGTATTGATTCCAAAGACTAAAGGAGAACCAGGGCTGCCATCCTCTTTTAGACCCTTATGTATGTTGGATACAACTGGAAAGGGGATGGAGAGGCTGATAAAAGTGAGGCTTCACAAGTCAGTGGAAGAGGCTGGAGGCTTATCACCTAACCAGTTTGGTTTCAGGTTGGGGTGTTCAACCATTGATGCAACCCAGGAGGTGTGCAAGGCAGTGCAGCAGGCAGAAAGTTACAACCATTTCTCCCGTAGGATGGTTCTGCTTGTGACACTGGACATCAAGAACGCTTTCAACTCTGTAAGATGGGTTGATATTCTTTGGGCACTTGAAAGCTCTTTCAGAGTCCCCAAGTACTTGATGAGAATTATTGACTCCTACTTGAGAAACAGATGTCTTATCTATGAGACTACAAGCGGATGGATCAATGTCGAGGTCACATCAGGAGTAGCACAGGGTTCAATCCTTGGACCAGACCTATGGAATATTTTCTACGATGGTCTGTTACGCCTTGAAATGCCAGAGGAGTCAGTGCTAGTTGGGTATGCAGATGATGTTGCATTGCTTATTGCATCTCGCACTGTTGAACATGCCCAACTGAAGCTGAATCAAGCTATGAGGAGAATCAGTGCCTGGCTGGAAGACCATAGTCTGTCTCTTGCACTCCATAAGTCTGAAATTGTGGTCCTGACAAAGAGAAGAGTCAACACTCATCTGTCTCTGATGATGAATAGGGAAGTCATTGAAACAAAGCATATGACAAAGTACTTGGGGATAACAATCGACAACAAAATGAGCTTTTCAGAGCATGTCACAAGTGCAATCAATAAGGCTGCAAAGGTTGTCACAGCTCTCAGCAGACTAATGGCCAATGTTGGAGGTCCCAGAGCCAGCAGAAGGCGATTGCTAATGTCAACTGTGAACTCTAGTCTGCTCTATGGGGCTGAGGTGTGGGCACCAGCTCTAAGATGGGAGTTCAACCGGAAAAGGCTTTTGCAGGTCCAGAGGAGGGCAGCTCTGAGAGTTGCATCTGCATACCGCACAGTGTCAGAACCTGCTGTGATGGTGATTGCGGGGGTCATCCCAGTCACCCTGCTGGCACAAGAACGGCAACACATTTACCAGAGGTGTAAAGATGGAGAAAGAAAAGAGGAAGCTGCAAAACAAGAAAGGGAAAGAACCCTCCAAGCATGGCAGAACAACTGGACTACAGAAACACGTGGGCGCTGGACAGCAAGGTTGATACCAGAAGTCAAGCCATGGGTAAGCCGCTCTTTTGGAGAAGTGGGGTATTTTGTGACCCAGTTTCTTACTGGGCATGGGTACTTCCGCTCTTTCCTCCACCGGATGGGCAAGGCAGCCTCTTCTGAATGTCTCTACTGCCCCAAAAGTACAGATGATGTAGAGCACACCTTATTTTTGTGCAGCCGGTGGGATGAGATAAGAAGAGAGGTTGAATGAAGACCTGGGTGAATTGTCCCCAGAGAATATTGTAGCTGTAATGCTTCAAGGACAGCAACAATGGATGAAGGTAGTTGGGTGTATCACCACCATACTTCAGACAAAGAAGATAGATTTAGATGCAGCAGGGTAGCTGAAAAGCTCTAGTTAGAAGGGCCCGTTCTGAAGTAATGTGACAAACAGTTCCAGGCGGGCCCAGAAGCTGGGGGTGGTTTTAGCCAGTATTTTGCTTTGCCAAGAGTCTGGCACATTGTGCAGAAAAGCATTTCCACCTCCAAAAAAAAAAAAAAAAAAAAAAAAAAAATTATTATTATTATTATTATTATTATTATTTTTATAGGTTGCAGTCGACCCAACTCGGCAAAGATAGCAACATATCTAATCACAACAGATAATATGGAAGCTTCACCGGTTCACTTAATGAAACAAGAAAAACAGCCCTACAGTTTCATAATCTATTGGACTGGCAATCACATTAAAAACTGATTAAATGTATTTAACATACTGAATAATGAAATACAGACAAAACCCTATACCTCCTTATTAACTAGTCAAATTACTACAGTAAAGATATTACTTTAGCATAACCTCTTTATAGAAATACATAACGGCCCACACCGGCACACACAAAAGCCCATTATCAAGAAACGAACAAAACAAATTACTATTTATTTATGATAGCATATTTAACAGCTAATATAACATATTACTATAACACATTAGTCCAATAGTCACAGTGAGAAATATCAGTATTATAATCATAAAGTTCAATTATTTCATTAAATTTAAATTTAAAAAATATATAGGCCTACCATTAAATAACGATGGAAGAATTTGACATAGAACAAATACAAACAAAATCATATAATACTATCAAAGACTTTGAAAACGCAAATACAGAGGAAAACACATTGAGTGTATCATGCTAAATATCAGGAGTATAAAAAAACATTGGAATGCTTTAATGGCAACGGTAGGGAAAACTCTCAATAGAATTAAGTTGCTGATATTGATTGAGACAAACTTAAAAGAAAATGAGGCAGACAATTATAATATATCAAATTTCAATAAAATAAATTTCAGTAGAGAAACAAGAACAGGTGAAGGTATATTAATATACTACAGAAAAGAACTGAGCATAAATACCATACCTCATAATTTTACAGTTAGCGAATCAATAATACTCGAAATGGTTATGAATAACAAAAAATACTTGATATCTGCATTCTATAGACCCCCATCTAATAGCATATTACAATTCAACTCACAACTAGAAGATTGGCTTAACTCCCAACCCATAAAAGATACAAAAAACCTCATAATCTTGGGAGATATGAACATTGACATACTAGAAGATAATATCTCATCACAAGCACAGAGTTATCTGAGTTTGTTATATACAATGGGAGTTCAAATGGGAATAAAAGAACCAACCAGAGAAGAGATATATGGTAATCACATTACTTCAACTTGCATAGACCACATCAACACAAGAATAAATCCAAGACAGATAGAAATTCTAGTAATTAAATCAAAATTAGCAGATCACTACATGGTTGGTTTCAAATTGAGAGATATAAAACCAGAGAAAATTGCCTCAGAGAGAATGAATATAATTTCTGACAGAATAGCTGGGAATATGATTAAAAATATGAATTGGAATGATCACTTAACATCAAACAACCCAACAAAAATCTATGAATCAATAGTTGAAAAATTCAATAATATATATGCAAGGGCAACAATAACCATTCACAATAGAAGAAACAAACAGGAGCAACCGTGGATTACAGAGAGTATAAAGAATAACATTAGCATAAAAGACAGGTTATGGACACAATTAAAAAGGCAACCAAATAATAATAATTTAAAAAATGAATATAAGAAACATAGGAACCATCTTACAAATGTAATTCGAAAAGAGAGACGTAATTATTATTACAATAAAATTAACCAACATATAGGAGACCCCAAAAAGACATGGAATACAGTTAATGAAATACTCAATGTAAAGAAAAAACCAATTCAATCTGTAATAATAGAAAATTTCAAGGTCAGAACGGAAGAGGAAATAAAAAAATTATGTGAAAACTTCAATGAACACTTTAAAACTAAAATAGAAGAAATGAACAAAGATATATCAACAAACAAGTTCAATATTCCATTAATCGAAACCAATGAACAAAACAGAAATAGGGACACACAAAGTATAATTAAAACAATAAACATGAATACCCTAGAAAGAATAGTAAAGAAATTGAACAAAACATCGGCACCCGGCATTGACAATATTAAACCAAAACATATAGTAGATCACTTCACAAGCTTACAAAAAAATTTATTACACTTGTATAATACAATAATAAAAACAGGAAAAATACCAACAATGATGAAAACAACACTCCTAAAACCTATTTATAAAAATGGATTAAAGAAAGACATTCAAAATTATAGACCAATAGGTGCAATTTCAATTGTAATGAAAATTCTGGAATTCATATTACATGAAGAGTTGATGAATTACTCAATGCAAAATGACTTACTAAATAGGAATCAATATGGATTTGTCCCAGGAAAATCAACAACGCAATTGTTAGAAAAAGTTTCCTATTCAATTAATAAAAATATAGATAAAAGAAGTGTTACCCTTGCTGTACTACTAGATTTGAGTAAAGCATTTGATACAATACAACATGAAATATTAATTAAGAAACTCGGTAGGATGGGAGTGACGGGGATGGATTTGAAAATTCTAAAAAATTATGTTGCAGATAGAAAAACTATAGTCAGAATAGGTAACATAGATAGCAGTCATAAATCCCAAAATTTTGGAGTCATTCAGGGTTCCCCCTTGTCGCCCCTACTATTCAATCTCTATATAGCAGATATAAAAAATTGTGATTTCAAAGGAAATGTTTATAATTATGCTGATGATACCATTATTCTATTTGCAAACAAAAACCTATCAATAGCAGCTGAAAATATGCAAAAAGATATAGACACAATAACAAAATACTTCCATAACAATTATATACACATCAACAGCAAAAAGACTAAAACAATAGTATTTCGTAACCCAAAGCTAAATGTAAACATTTTAGATCCAGAAAACAGAATAATCAGTCACAACTATAGATGCTTCTCCTTGAAAAATCCATGCAGCTGTATAAAAATAAAACACTCAGACACAATAAAATATTTGGGGCTACAATTCGATTCAAATATGAAATGGTACACACACTCACAAACACTCACCAAAAAGCTAAGATATCTAGCACATAGATGTTATCAAATGAGAGAACTACTACCTCAAAAAACGAAGCGTACAGTGTATTGTAGTCTGATTGAATCCCAAATAAGGTATGGAATAACTGTCTATGGCAGCGCACCAAATTACATTTTAAACCCAATAATAAACGTGATAGACAGAATCAAACGTATTTTCTTCCAAGGCACAGATATTCACACATTACATATACTCAACTTCAAAAATCTATACAAATACATAATATTAATCAGATACTACTTTGAAAGCCGATACCGTAATACAAACGAAAACAGATACAACACAAGACACACACATTATAGAATACCAGATTATTATACAGAAATAGGGAAAGCAGTACCAGAATACTTTGTACCACAAATCCTGAACAGTATCCCTAACCATCTTAAAAACCTACAAACATATTCCGCAGTAAAACATGAAATCAAAACTTATTATATTACTGAGCAAGGATAACATATTCATCACAGAGGAATAGGATATTGATTATTCATCACATAAAATCCATAATAAAAACCTGATTAAATTTAAAACTTAGCAAATCACCCCAATACAAGCTAAACTTAGCTTCTGGGGTTGCCACCACTAGAATTATTATCATAATAACTATTTATATATTGAATTTTGTTAAATTGTTGTATATTATTTATTAATTGCATGTACTGTTATTTACATTCAATAAAGCTTATATAAAAAAAAAAATTATTATTATTATTATTATTATTATTATTATTATTATTATTATTATTATTATTAATAATAATATTGTGCCAATCACTTGCCTTGCTCTACATTCATCTAGAGGAGTAGGAGGACGCATTGCTCCAAGCTGCTTAGTTACAAGTTTATAACCCAGCCCCCAAGGGTCTGTATCCACACTCTCTTTTACTCTTTGCCAGCAGCTAGCCTTACTCAAGTAAATGGTCTTACGAAGCTGCTTCCTTGCTGCTCTGTATTCAGCAGACTTTGTATTGGCATCAGGTTTGGAGGTGGTTTTAGCCAATAGTTCATGCTCATGTACATGTCAAATGGCAAAACGCCTTAATAAAAGAAATTAAAAATTAAAAAAATTATTAATAATAATATTATTATTATTATTATTATTATTATTATTATTATTATTATTATTATTATTATTATTATTATTATTATTATTATTATTGTTGTTGTTGTTCTTATTTCAGAGTACGCACATTTTATATGCCTGACAAAAGTGTAAGAAAACTAGTCTACCATCCGAAATCTATATTTACCTATACAAGCTATTCATTTCATAGAAAAAATGCACTTGAATTATTTACCATGTAGTGAGATCTTTTAAGCAGAGGATTAGAACGCGATTAAGAAATAACTGAGAGAACTATTTAAGAAATGGATTCAGTTCAAGAAATGGATCATAGGGCCTACATGTGATGAGAAAGGGTTTGAGTGAGCTAGGAGCGACCGGTCACTCCATATAAAATGACCCCTCATCAATTATCCAACCAACTTGGAATTGCACGGAATTCATCCACTTACCATTCCAAAAATATATTTCAAATATTCTCAAGATTCGATTGATTGTTTATAATATTTTTTATTTCGACTCAGTGGATGTTCACTCCCCTAATGAACTTCAAGTTCCAGATCTTTAGCTCAAGGATTCAAATTGGAGTGAAATACTACAATCATAATAATATTGAGGTTTCGTATTAATGATTAGGAAAGAAATGCCATTCACAGGTTACATGAGGATTGATGGAAGCTTCAGTATAACTTCAGAATAGAATTTGTAAAATAGAAGCCGTATGAGTACCGTAACCGTATGAGTTATACTGCACAAAAATGCAGTATAGTTCACGAAAATGGATATTCACAACAACAATGTATAACATTTAGAAAGAGACAAAACTTTAGAATATTTCCGACCTCTAACAAGGAGTTTCTCAAATCGACGTGGTTTTTTTTCATGTTTGTACATCAATTACTCGAGCAATATTGAACCATTTTTAATCATTTTTCAATGAAAGAGCACCATTCAACGGTAGTCCCATACAAGTTTCGCAGGGATCAGCCCAATACTTAACCCATTATCAAGCAAAAATGAGCATTCATCGATGATTTCACTTGAATTTTGTTCGAATACGCTAGTTTCACACATAACCGGCAGTAGGGTAACCGGTGTCGTTTACCAGACCGATCATTGTGTCATATGAAGCGCTTCACACGTACACGATTTTTGATATCATATTATGCAATGTAATTAAGCCGGGTAAACAACATCGGTTACCCAAAGCCGGTTATGTGTGAAGCAACATATAATGTCCCGTTTTCGCCAATCAGGTGAAATATACAAATTGAACCCTTCTTCTGAATAGAATAACTCATGAAATATGCGTTTTGGAAAAAAAATGTTTCAGAGAAAGGTTGTAGAGAATGTTGTGAAGAACGTTTTAGTGGAAAAAACCAATTCGGTATTCCTTCTTCTGGTGACTACAGCTCACATTAATAGACCCGCAGCCTCGCAAGCCACATAATTTTAAATCTTGAGAAAAGTACTAGAACATTCCGATCTATGCCCTTCGTGAATTATCCATACTAAAAATATTGAGAGAAAACACCCATGCTCCAGTAATTCTGTTTTTTTGTCTTAGGAATTCTATAACTCATGAAATATGCATTCTGGAAGAAATGTTATGAGACAAAAGTTGTATATAATTTTAGAAGAGAAATTTAAGTAAAGAAAAACAAATTAATAAGTTCAACAATTACCAGATTCCAATCGATACCGAAAAATTTAGCAAATTACGGCCGCCATCTTGTTTTATTAATATTTTAAAAAATTTTGATCTCATCACCATACATACTCGTATTCTGTAAGTGATATATCAACTAGTCTTATGTCTTTATCACGAAGGAGCCACAATAAAACTCATTTTCCGTTTTAGGTAAAAGGGGTGCCGCGCCACGCGTAAGCCCTTCTTCCGGTAACACTCCAGTCAACATTAGCTGGAATAGAATAGATCCATAGCATTTACATTCACCATTACCGTGCATCTCTCAGATGAATTTTTCGTTTTTGCAATTTTATAACTCATGAAATATGCGTTTTGGAAAAAAATGTTTCAGAGAAAGGTTGTAGAGAATGTTGTAAAGAACATTTTAGTGGAAAAAACCAATTCGATATTATCTTGAACAATTACCGAATTGCAGTCGATAAAGTGAAACTCTACAAATTTTGGCCCTTATCTTGTTTTTTAGGCGAATGAGCACGAGCGAAACTTATCACCAACGACATTCTTATTCAGCTAGCCATAACAAAGAGATTTACACCACTCCCACACTTGCATACTCAAAGGGCACACTGAAACACTCTTTTTTAACACTTGCCCCCGAACTAATTTGTGTTATTTCAATTCCATAATAGAAATGAAACTTCAAAATTGCGAAATAATGGAAGAATTTTCTACCAGAGCCCTGGAAACATGTCACAATCCCTATTTCACGGTATTCGAAACTCGGCAAACACGGAAATTCGCAAACTATTGCCGGAAACTCTGTAACAGGGGTTACTTCATCCGGGCAAGGATGGGGCGTGACAAATTGATACAATTGTTTGGATATCAGAAATTTGCTCGCAAAATCTAAACCAAGAAGGCTAGGAATGAACAGCCCAACCCATGTCTCCTTTGTTTAGTTAGGATACTCTGGAGGGTATCACGACCTATTGATTCGTCGGTCAAATTTGGTTGTTTTTTGGAACTTCACCACCATTATTGGTGAATACTTGATTGTTAACAACAATTTTGGTGGACAGAATTGAATTTTTCATGATTGAAGATTGAAAATACAATAATTTTTCTTGATCGTTTGATCAATTGTGTAACCTTGATTTTTTCTTAAAGGCTTAATCTGATTCTTTGAGAATAGAATAGAAACTCCTTTGTCTTTGAAGACAGTTGATGCACTGAATAAATTATGGGCTTTGCTTGAAGTGATAAATCATTGAATTATTTAGATACATGGAGCGATCATTTTTCTCATTTTCCTTTTGCAGAGAAGTGCTACACAACGGTAGCCTGTACTTTCCGCCATTCTCGGCAGAAAACTTTCGTCCGGACATCCACGCGACAACGTATCGCTGTTTAGCGTCCAATCCATCCGGCAGCATCATATCACGTGATACCAATCTCAAACCTGGTAAGTTTAACCATATACAATTGACTAGTGATACAGAATCAAATTTACAAGATTTATGTACAATAAAGCTCCTTTCACATAGACACAAAGTATTAGACACGTAACATATCAAACACTTGATGGCACTTTCTATTCGCATCTACAGATATGTAATGTTTCAGAACAGACTGACTAATGCACTTCACAGACGTTTGAAGAGCCCTAACCCTGACAATTACTCCAAGACTTTCTAAGAAAATAGTGATCTGTTAATCACATTGTCTGATTTGATACGATTCTTGTCTGGCAGGTTATACTGTATATCTGTTGCACTCATGCAAAACCATAGGAATAATTATGCCCTTGCCTGATATGCTACGTTGAGTGTCTGTAGATGTGAAAGCAGCTTCACAGGATTTTTCATTCTTTATTGAAATGAATGAAAAACGCAGGAGTGAAATGATTAGATTAGATTATCTTTCTTTATTCATGTAAATTTACAAATTATGCATATGAATGGTTATAAACAAGATTATCAACATCACATAGATACTATAGTGAACTCAGATAATTTTTTTTTTTTTATAGTGCAAGATATTATATACAATGATCTCATTTGTACGATATTAACTATGGTAATGACAATCTGAGGGATGCAATTACATGAAATGGCGAAGTTTGGACAAAGATTCGTCCATTCTTGACACTTAACCAGTATAGTTTAGGAGACGAGAGTTGTTCTATTTGAATTTAGTTGTAGTTATTTTTGATACTGTATGAAAAGAGTTTATTATAAATGTAGCAGGTATAAGATGGAATAAGATAAAAATATAGAGAATAAAAGGTTATAAATCGTGAATTGTAATAAAATTAATTACGATAATGATGATGGTTATGGATGATGAAAAGAGGAGATAATTTGATGATGGGAGTCAGGAAGGAGAACGAAGATGAATGAGTATCCTCATAATATAGTTATAAGGCTAATTATAACGATGAGAAGGCATTATCGAGTAGTAAGACAAGAATTTAAACTTTACCGTATTCTCATTCTCCGGAATCCTATCCAACACTCATCTGACCAAAATCATCTCCTTCACGACTGGATAAACCTTGAAGAATGGCAGCATTTTTACAGTCAAATGAATTTCTTTGACAATTTCACGCCATTCTGAACTTCAGGGCGAAAAAAACAACAAATTCGACTGGTCACGATTGCCAGTTGACCAGGTCAGTTGAGCTGGAACAAATTCTGTCCAGCTTTTCAGTCGCTTAACGAAATATTCGCAAATCTGCTGCGAAGTGTATTCGTTACAGGTAGGAGTGTATAAATGTAGATACTAGTGTAGGTTAATCAATATTTTGCTGACCAGTGATAGGAGCAGCGATATTTGCATATAGATACTTGTAAAGGTTTAGGTATATCGATGTTTAGCAGTAGGCTAGTAGGAGTATTTAACGATAATTGGGAAAGGTATAGCAATATTTGCAAAGAATAAAACAGAATTGGAGATGGCTCGCTAGAAATTGTATTATCTTTGACCATAACGTGTGCTCGTGTGCACCTGATTAATCCAATCAGCAATGAAGGTAGAAGAGAGCACAAAACATTGGAATCTAGGGAAAGGTAGATGTCATGCTGTGCCTGAATTATTAAGCCGTGGCGCATAAAGGGAATTTGTCGCGTTTTATTTCCGTGTCATTTTTCCTGTCGTTATACCGAAACGGTCAATTTCATTTTCTCTGTGATATTTCCAGGGCGTATATGGCCAGAGAGCGCTGGCCTCTCATTTTTCACGATTTGAAATGCTTCCAAAAACGACGTGCAATAAAATAAAAAAATTGGTTCCGCTCAAAACCGAAACGGGAGGTAATATGTTTGTAGCCCGCTGAGGGTGAGTGAGCCTTTGTTTAGCTCTGGTGTCAGTGCTTCTCAAAGTTCAGTATTGAATCGTGAATGTGTTTTTTCTTCAATTTGTGATCCAGTAATACGAAATACGTGATGGTAATACGTGAATGAAAGTTTCTTTGAAATTCAAAAATGCACTTTTTCAAGTATCTATTATGTTTTGTTAACGTAAATGAATATGTCTTTTGAATTTTTCTGTTTTCGTCTCATAAATATAGTACAGTTGGGACGCATATCAGAAATTAGAGCTTACTATGAGCTTCCAGAAACGATCACTATTAGAGAAGTACCTATTGCTCCCAATCTATTACTCAGAAGTTGAGTTCAAGTAGGGGTAAAAAATCTTGGGCAAGTTAGTTTTAAAAAGGCAAGCTATGCTAGTGAGTGATCTCTCAATCTTTCCAGTTTACTTGGCTAGTTCTACATTCCATGTCCACTGAGTAATTATGTGAAAAATAGTCAAAAATGGCAAGATACAAGTATACTATATTATTCTCATGAACAAACTTCAATGCAGGAAATTATTGTTGAAACTCAGGTAAAAAATTAATCACATCCATAATACTGTATTAAAAGTATTGAAAGGCCCTGTTTAACGCTAGATTCAGCCGTAACACGCCTTCAGTTGATGTGTAAAAGCAATATTATATCAATCAATTAAAAACTTACTTCACTAGTGAATTTAACGCTTGTAAAACTGGGGTTATGTTTGTTAGTAGGGGTGGCGGTGGGTGATCGGTCTCCCCCGCCTTCTCATCCGTCTAACCAACAACCATAACCGTGTTTTCAAACCTGATTCAGTAGGCCTCCAGTCGTGTCTGAGGAAGCATCACTACAATGCAAAATAGCCATCGTACGAATATTCAAGTGGTTTATTTACCAAAGAAGTATTATTTTCAATAATAATATGAAAGTAATATGAAACTACAACACCAATATTATTTGTATAAATTGGCTCTGCTATCATAAGCAGTGAATAATCCTGGGATATAATATTAACACTCGGGATATTAACACTGGGATATATATTAACAATTAAATAGATAAATTCTCAGTCACGAACGTTAAGACTACGCTTGGATGGGTCACCTTTCTTTTATGACTTGATGTTATAACCTTTATTATCACTTACCCGGTGGTTCGGAACATCGGAACCCTTCTAAAATAGTAGTTCCGCCATGTTACCTATAACATGGCTCAAACGGCCAGTTCTAACTGCCCTTCAGTGTCTCCTGGGATATAATATTAACACTCGGGATATTAACACTGGGATATATATTAACAATTATATAGATAAATTCTCAGTCACGAGCGTTAAGACTACGCTTGGATGGGTCACCTTTCTTCTATGACTTGATGTTATAACCTTTATTATCACTTACCCGGTGGTTCGGAACCCTTCTAAAATAGTAGTTCCGGCATGTTACCTATAACATGGCTCAAACGGCCAGTTCTAACTGCCCGTCAGTGTCTCCCCACCAATAAAAGCCATACGCTTATTGTTATTATTATTAAATAGGTAAAATTGGAAGGCCCTGCCCCAAGTCTTGTTTTTCCATCCATAACTTCTCTATAATAAGAGTGAGTAGGTTTGTGTGAGAGTGTGCGTGTGTTTGTGTATGTCAGTCTTACGGATTTTATAAAAACGACAACGATTTGGAACACTAAATTAGGCACAAAGATTCCTCTAAACTATATTCAGTGCACGTGGAAGCCCGATTTTTATTTTCATTTGAAAATAAATGTTCAAATATTAGGGAAGTGATAGCCGCGAGCCGTAGCTGGTATCTGTTCAATCAGAGATAAGCTGCGTTCTCGTAGGTCCCGTTCGTAACGGTGACCGATTAGATTGGCCAGCAAAAAAGTCACTGTTCTCTGCTGTAAAATCACTTCCCGGTGGTTCGGAACCCACCTAAAACTGTAGGTCCAACTCATCAATCACCATCATCCAACTCATTACCCACGCACAGGTCTCAGACCTATGTGGGATCATCCTCAAAAAAAAAAAATTCACTTATGGACTGTATTACTGTTTTAAAATTAGCTCTTAGATGCAGGATCTCATAGAACAGCTGATGCATGATACGTCACTACGATGCAAAAAGCTTCAAGTGACAAGCCAAAGCAACGCATTTGTTCCGTATTAATATTGTAGTTCGCTAATTCCCTTTTAGGAATTGTATTGGCATTGGTGGTTGAAATCCATTAATCACATGTTTAAATTAAACATTTCGTTGCAAAGCTCGGATTAACCAGTAGTAGGCATATATTTATTGTGAGTATGCTGTTAAACAGTGAGACAGCATATAATTTCTGTTAGTTTGAATTTGAATTCTTACTGGATACAGGTGAGTAGAATCTCATTAGCAATGTCTAATCCAGGAAAACAATGTTGAAACTCGCGTAAGAAACAATCAGATCGGTACTCATGTATTGGAAAGCCCTGTCTGACGCAGCAGGAAAGTTACTAATTAATTGAGCTCGAGTGCAGACTGCATTACGAAGGAGCAGCAGCCGCAGCGGGATAGCCTATATCAGAGGGCTTGTGGTACAAGTGGATCGTACAGTACTCGACTGGCGGGGTTTGTGAGAATGCTGCAAGCTGCACGTACTAATTACCTTGTCGAAAAGTTGTTTTGATGTTTCGAAACTTTTTCAACAAGCTCGAGCTATTGACGAGTGAAATGAACGTGGAATAAAGAGAGAGAGAGTAAGTGATAGAAGAAAGAAAGATATAGCTTCCGATTGTGGTGTAGAGAAGGAATGAGGAGAGGAGAGCAACCGACAGTCCTAATTAGAACGTAGGCTAGAGCGCCGTGTTAGATTAATGGAGTAGTATCGTATCAGACTGGCTAAACACTCTCTAATGAGCATCGACAAAGAAACAGAAATGTAAGTTGATTAGTAAACATCCCTCGGTTCCCTTGGAAAACGCGTCGGTCGGTACATCGAGGTAGAACCTAGAACGCTGCTCAACTTCCGTAAAACCATTGCAAATTGGAATGATGAAGCCGGAAAAGTGTCCACAATACTCTTATACACGCTCTCTTATCGCATGTTTCAGGCGTTAATTGGATTAGATTATAGTAGTTCATTAATTTTATCACGCAAAAACTAGTTTTATTTTATTATTGAACGTTATGATTGATATTCAATATAATGAAGGAAGGCTTTATTTCGAATGCAAAATAGTAGAAGCGAATTGGTTGAAGACCAGTCAGCCTCCAATAAGCAATACTGCAAGTGTAATTATTCTCGTTGTCTACTCCTTTCATTTCAGGAGTGTTGAATGAACTTCCAACTATCATTAAAAAATATTGTAAATTACAAAAATAGTGCTACTGTACATTAGCTCATCACATTTCTTGAGCTAAAAGCTTATATTTTTAATAGATACTTTAATGAGCTTGAAACTAAAGTTTTTGGCTGTTTAACTTTTATT
>OX418216.1:98832753-98990661 GCA_948455865.1 Conomelus anceps
ATACGCGACCATAAATAAAATAAAGTCTGTATTTTTGACGTAGCAAATTCAGCCTGATGTTAAATGTTTTGACCAAATTCGCGGAATATCCCACTAATATTCCTGTCAACTTCTGAACGAGTACTTTTGATATTTTCCATGCAGAGCCAACATGGGGGTGATTTGGAGATGTATATTCTCCAAATTTCAACCGTCAAAGAAAAAAGCTTATTTGTGTCGTTTTTGTAGATGAAGCCTTTTTTGGGTGATAATCATTCTGAAGTATTCTCAAAGCTTAGTATTTGTAGAATTGGAAGATTTTTGACCGAACGAAGAGAGGTCTCTGATTCAACTCGTTCAACTCGAGCGATCGGCATTTGGTCTGTGTGTGTATTCCGTAGTTTAAGCCGATCGGATTGACCGATTTTCTTGAACTTTGGTATGAAGATACTTTGTTCAATAGCCGAGTAACGTATACATATAGGCCTATATAGAATTTTGAAATTTTGAAAGATGGCCTTTTATTCGGAAATTTTACCCTTAGAATCAACCAAACGTTACGACACATAATCGGATCAGAATGAAATTGTTCTCATTGTTCTCAGCGCTCCAAGGCGGTCTTATTTCATATATCACATGTTCAAAATTTTGAAATTTTTAGAATTAGATTATTTTTTTCATAGTCCCAATTCAACTTTTTTAGATTTTTTATCTCTTTAACCGTGCTTTCTAGCTTAAGTCTGTTAGTCTGTTTGTGATGCATTCACAGCCAAACGCGAGTACCAATTTCAATGAAACATTGCATGGATTTTCCATTAAGGAATGCCCAGCGATGTATGTGTAAGGATTTTCGAAATTTGCTTGCATTTTAAGGATATTTAAAAGGGAAAAAAGTGAGGCTGTTAGGCCTACTCCTTAATAGGAACTTATGATTTTTTAAATGAGAATTTCCATCATGTGCAAAATTGGAATCAGCAGAAATGAGAAATCTCATCTGTTTCAGATTAAAACAATTAACAATTAATCTAATAATTAATTAGATTGAAACTATCAGATTAAAACAATTATGCTTAATTTTGCGATGATGATTATCAAAATCTGCAATGTTAATTTTTTTGAAGGTTTTGTAATATAGGAGCATCTATCTGATTTGTCAGGATGGCTTAAAGCAGACCAATAATCAATTTGGGCGCAATATCAGCTAATCAGTAATGAATTAAATTAGCGAATAAAGTCGAAAACCTTGTGATTTAAAAGGGCTCTGCATACGATAACCGTCTAATTTATAAGGGCAGATAGCCGGAGGGCCAGTTGCATTGTCATTGTCCCGCAAGAAGATTATGCAAATCGATGTACGGAAGCGAGTCTGAATTGCAAGTGAGGAAATCGTTTGCTCTTTCTGCAACAGCAACACAACATTCCAGCATTCAGAATATTCTCCCTTCTCCCTCAATTTTTCCAAGCGCACATTGTGCCATTTTGCAAGACACATAATAGGATTACTGAGTTTCTTCACTTCAAATGATGAATGAGTGCAAGCAATGTTTTTTCAGCATAATTATTATTCTGTTGAATAATTAAGTTGGTCGACGATGGTTGAAGCATCTTTCATAATTCGCCCTGTCTGTTCCACGAAAGTAGAATAATCTAATCTTCTCATTTTTCATGAATTCTACAAGATAAAAGTAGTCTACTAGATAAAGATGAAAATTTTCCTCTACTGTATTGTTCGTCTATTCAATAGCAGTTCTTTTTTCAATAGTAGGCCTACGTCAAGTTCTGCTACTGCAAACCCTTTTACTGAGCATCATAATTCGTCTTATTGCCCCAAAATATAGTCCCACAGTCTTGTGTTGGAAATAACTGCAATGCGGTAGACGAAAAATATGATAAACAAAAAACGTATACAACGGAATATCCATGGACCTGAAGAATTTACATAGAATAAAAGTTATTTTGATTATCTGTTTTACTGATAGGTATATATGCACCATATTTAACTTCATCGATTTCTATAAACATCATTCCCATGTCACAAAAAATGCACATCTGCAGTTCTTGAAAAAGATTTCTATTTCTTCTTTTCTTGTTCATCAGATTTCATTATAAATTATGCCTCAATATTTTCTCTCTTTTTTTATTCTATTCGATGATTTAAAATAAAGAGAAAATTTCAACACAATCAAAAATGGAAAAATTAACGTTCTCGCCTTAAAAAATAAAGCGGATAATTGAGTATAATATCCATAATATCCATAATATTCATAATATCCAATGTTTTGATTTTCTAATTTAAACGACAACAGCAGTAGCTGTCCAATGTTTAGATTTTAACTAGTCAAAACTAGCCTAGAGTCTATTGTGTAAATCTGTTTTAAATCATAATTATTCTCATATTCGACCCCCAAACTCCAAAAACAATAGCGATCCCAATAAGGCCCTGTTGGGTCCTCAATAATAATCATTATTATCAAAACTGACACTGTATTTCAATTAAATAAATGATTTACACTCACTTTAACTGGAGATACTGGAGGAATGCATTTCACTTCTGAAAAGAAGCTTCGTCAGCCTGCCTCCAGGGGTCATATATTTTCAAGGTTGGGATGAGCTGCCATTATATAGTTGAAAATTGGGTTGGATTTGAATTGTATCTGGTCATTGAGTAAGTTGGTTATGTCTTGTTTATGGTGTTTGGATATTTCATATTGTTCCAGTGTATTTAGTTTGTGACTTTTTTGGAATGTGTTTAGAATTTTCATGTCAGTTTGAATGTTATTGTGTGAATGTTTAGTGTTGATTAAGTGAACTGGGAATGTTGAGTTAGAGTTGGAATGTATTGCTTTGATTTGTTTTTTGTATCTTGTATTGAATGATCTGCCTGTTTGTCCTATGTAGTATTTGGGGCAAGTGTTCCATTTGAGCTTATATATTCCTGGTTTGTTGCATTTTTGAATAGTGCTGTTTGTTAGGTGACATGTTTTTTGTAGGAGCTAGTGTTTCAGGTTGTTTTTTGTTCTGTATGCCGTGTTAAATCCGGATTTTTGAAAGATGTATGCTATTTTGTTTGATTTTTTGTTTAAATCTGTGGGTGTAACAAACTTGTTTTGGTTTGCAGGTTTTCGATTTTTGTTTTTTATTTTATTCAGGATTCTGTCTATTTGATTTGTGTAGTATCCGTTTTGTTGTGCTAAATATTTGATTGAATTGATTTCTTCTTAGTAGTCAGCTGGTGATAGTGGAAGATTTAAAAGTCTATGGATCATGGAGTTGAAAGCAGCAAGCTTGTGTTGATGAGTTGATGGGTGGTTGGATGAGTTGCGAATGAGTGTGTCTGTGAGAGTTGGTTTCCTGTAGATTTTGAATTTAGATTTAACAAAACATGACCCCCAGCGGCAGACTGATGAAGCTTCTTTTCAGAAGTGAAATGCATTCATCCAGTATTTCCAGTTAAAGTGAGTGTAAATCATATATATAATTGAAATCCATTGTCAATTTGGATATTAGATTGATCATCAAATATTTCGTCATGAAAAACATCACATAATATTATCAGCTGTGCTGATAGGCATATGCACCATTCAACTGTTTTGATTTCTATAAACATCATGTGCTTCCCAATCCACAAAAAAATACACATCGGCAGTTCTTGAAAAAATTTTGTTTTTCTTCTTCAAATTCAACAATTTCATAATAATTCATGTCTCAATATTTTCTCTCTGTTTTTCTTTTCAATTCAACGACTTAAAAATAATAATTTAAGTAAAGATTTTAACACAATCAAAAATAGAAAGCAAATATGATAGCAAATATACAGTGCTTGCTTGCACTGTAAAGATAAAGTGGACAATTTGAGCTAAGCATCAGCCTCTGTAATATTCTTCAATTTTCGTTGTATTCGAAATGAACCACCTGTACAATGTTTGGAGTTATGCAAGCAGAAACCAACTTATAGCCTTTATTAGTAGAAATCTGTTTTACATCATAACCATTTCTATATTCGACTTTTTTTATATAACTCTAAAATCAATAGCGATCTCACTTGGATTATGAGGAAGCTATATACCAAGTTTCAAAAGTCTATAATCTCAATTTCAGGTGCAAGACGGACGGTGGAACGGCACTATTTCAGCATTGTTAGGACCTGTCAATGTTGAAGAGAGTAGACGAAAAGTTTTCGAACCTCTCCAGAATTGCATAAGTGGCTGCATGAGTGTAGGGGGTTTTCCCACATGTCTGAAGCTTGTGTATGTATGTGTGTGTGTGTGTGTGTGTGTGTGTGTGTGATGAGGTGAATTATGATACAAAATATGCCAGGTTAAACGAGAATCGAACCGGTGACTGTCGAAGAAACAGTCACTCAGAGACTTATCAGAGATAACACCCTTACCGATTATACTACAATCTATTGCTGCTATTATTTTATTATTTTTCGATTCTTGTAAATGACCAACTCAATGTTTTCGGCATTATTTGATATATCTTTCTGCCTATACATTTCAATAAATTCTACAAAACAAATCCAAAGTTATAATTATTTGGGAAATTTTAATTTATCATGACTCTGTGCAGAAAATTCCAAATATAATCTTTTCAAATTCAAAGAAAAAATTGAATTTCCTTTGCAAGGAAAGCAGATTTCCCAGAGGGTTCAGTCTGACAGACGAGGAAAAGTGATAATAAATAAAAGAGTGTTGTATTTCCATTAATTCAATCCCTCCAGCATTAAAACAACTCATTATCGGATGACAGGTGAACTTTCTGAAATTTCCAAAACAAAATAATTCTGCATCGATTTGGGTTGAGATCAATTCCAAACCCAATTATTCCAGTAAGATAATAATTTTTTCGCCACACTAGGACGTAATGAGCTGTTTTTCGTGCGTCATATGGAGGCCGAAAGTGTTTGGTTTCCGACGAGGTCTGTAAACGTTTACCGCCCTAGGGCGGAAAAGAAAATGACCTTGAATGACAGCTGATCGTGTCTGGATACAGCAGTCATGATTGTAAAAATGAATCCTTCCAACTTTTATGTAAAACAAAAATATTTAAGCCATCAATAAATGTTTATTTTTTATAATTTAATATGTACGTAGTATTTAAAATGTCAAAAATGATCACTTTTTATAACTTAATATGTAATATTTTGTAGTTTTGATATCAAACAATTGAATCTTTTTATTCAACCTACAGAGCTCTGGGTGGGAATTTTGTGAACTACTACAACTGTTGGTAACCTCTCACCAAAAGGTTGGTTGGTTAGGTTTTTTGTTTTTAGGAATTTTGTCTACTACTCTGCAACTGTTGGTAAAGGTTACTGTTGGTATAGAAAGGTTAGTTGGTTAGGTTTTTGGTTGTTTCATGCAGGTTTCGAATCAGGAACAGGAATAACAACAAAAAACCTAACCAACTAACCTTTTGGTGAACAGTTGTAGTAGTTGACAAAATGCCCACCCAGAGCGCTGTAGGTTGGATAAAGAGGTGATCGCCGTTCCTTGTATTCTTGCAAGTACCATAGCCTTAAAATTTCGCTTTCAAAATTTCCAACTTAACATTGTTGTTTTTTTTTTTTTGTGGTGTGACGAAAAATAGCGTTCGCAACACGGGCAAAAATGTTTTGCCGGCTCTCAAACGCTTTAAGTTCTCGACTTCGTCTCGAACTTGAAAACCGCGATCTCGAGCCGGCAAACACACATTTTCGGCCCTAGGTGCGAAATATACTATTACATAGTTTTTTAAATTAACGGAACTTGTTTTACATTGCTCATAAGCATGGTGGAAAATTTTGTTGTGAAAAAAGACTACGTAGTAAATGATCATCTCAATGTTGTGTATCATTTTTTTCTAATACGATGATTTTAGATTCGATTTTTCATCTGTGCAATAGCCAAAAACTTTTCCCAGTACAGTTTTTAAACTTTGTTGTGTATAACAGAAATTATGACTTCCAATATGAAGGGGAAAAGTCTAAAAAACATTTGCGGTCTATGTGAAACCTTGCTGTTTTTCTGAAGGATTCTCAGAAATCGCTCCATTAACAAAAGTTCCATATGTCAATTATTATTTGTTCTTTTGTGAAAAATAATACCTCTGAGAACGCAATTAAATTAAAAACTGTGAATATAACTATGAGCTGAATTTCAGTTATTTGAAAAATGAGCTGAATTTCAGTTATTTGAAAAATGTTGAGTTGATGATGTACTGATGTACACCATGACGTTTCATCATTGATTACTTTCAATGCCTGATATTCTCAGTCGTGAACAAGCACATAATTCTGAAAATGATTCCGTCTTTTTTTGTTGATGTTACCAAAAACTCTAAACAATATCGTTGTTCGATGAGTTTGTGTATCATAAAAATCTCGAGCTATTTGAATGGAAGTCAACGAAAAACCTTTTTCTCAGTCACAATAACACGGTAGCTGGAACATTTTCCAATTAACTTGCACGGTACCTGATATTTCAGATGATTCTATTAGGTTTCCATTGAGAGCTGTTAGAGATACCTCTTCTGAAGTGGGTTCAAAATCAACTGTGGTATACATAACTTAGTTCTCGTTTACTAATTTACTCTTCACTCATTTGCATTGCAAATAATTTACTAATTATCATTCTGTTGATGTGTTTCATTTATCAGAAAAGCAGAACAATGGAAGGTGAATATGACAAATAACGAGCTCTCATTTTTTCATGATGGTAGAAATATAATCATTTATTGATTTTAAATCACGTCAGAGGTACTGAACTAATTCTTGACATCAGACCTGAACCACCAATGTAACAAGATATTAGAGAATTTGAACAAAACTACGCTAACGATAACGCTAACTCGAACCCGACTTCTTAGCTTGCCCAATAGCATCTTTCATTTAGAGCAAATAGATACATAGAATGGTCAGGTTAGAATGAGCGGCATCGTTAGCGTTCTTTTGCTCAAATTCTCTTTTATTATCATTTATTGAAGGCAGACCACACTAACAACGTACATAAATGTCAGGTAGCATTTGATTCCATAGCATTTCCAAATAAGTTGATCCAATAATTTCACATAACCAATCTGAACTCACAAGTTTTCAAAAACCTAAAATATCAAACTAAGTCCATAGTATAAAGCCTTTGCTTTCCTTGAATTACTGTTAAGTTATGATCGCAAATCCATCGGAGATTCTTGAACAACAAACAACACTGAATTGCCAGTAAATTTGATAGGGTAAAATGCCATATCCAGTAATGTGAGAATCATGAATACAATTTTTTATAGACGTTTCAAGAAATAAATGCAGCCGTGGTATAAAAGTGGTAGTAAATGATAAATAATAGTAACGTTAAATAGTCATGATAAATGACCGTTCTCCAATATCTATTTACCTGGTCCCGGGTTTGACTCCGGTATGGGCATGACATTTTCTCATAATCATAATCAATCGACACATAACACATGGGCGAGACCTACAATCAAACTTGTTATAATTGTAGTCAAATGCAATTGGAGGTTCGAGGAGAAACAAAAGGTTCACCTTTCGATTGCATACGATTGCTGTTAAAGTTGATTCAATTAGACATTTCTTCTAACTTTTTCTGACCACTGCATAAATGATTCTATAAATCTCATCCATCTTAGTCTTCAACGGTTGGGCTATTTGAAAATTAGTCGGCAACTGGAATGGGAAAAAAGTTTGTATTTCTTAGGAGAATGCGAGCATCAACCACTCCTCAATCGCAGGCTAATCAATTCAAAAATTATATTTCCTAGTTCATATTCCAATTATCTAAATGCAATCCATGTTATTCTTTTAATCCTGAATGCATCTTCTAAATACTGGCCTGTATTATCGGTAATTCTAAATTTATCATTGAATAGACATAAGCATGCCTAAATTATAAAAAAAAGCAGATATACTTGGACAAATTACAAACTAGCGGTGAAATAGAATCTCTGTGGTAAGGTGTGCTGAAAAAAGCAAGAAAGAGAAGAGAAAATTTTATCCAAATATAGTTATTCATGAATCGGGACAGAGATAAGGACGGAAGGAAAACGAAAAAAATGTTAAAATAAATTTGAATAAACCTGAATAAAATGAAAACAAATAAAAGAAAAGCAAGCGAGCCCACTTTCAGAGCAAATTGGCCAACAAAATGCTAGAATAAAAAAGATTATAAAATCTCGAATGTCATCCATCAAGATTGAAAAGTAATACAGCATTGAAAGTTCAGTTTTTTATATCCACGGTGGCGTAATAAGTTGAAGCACTTGTCTCTGATAAGACTCTGGCTGGGTGCTACATCTATGGTGTTGTTGTCACGAGTTCGATTCATGTTCAGCCTTGGATATTTTGTGTAAAAATTTACATCATTTTCCACGCACATGTTTCAAGGCTCTTGTGGAAATCATCCGACTAAAAAAAATTGTGCTTGCATTACTAGCAAAACAGTAATTTTAAGATTCGTCAGAATGTGTTCTGAGATTAGTTATAACGATTAGTTATTATCATCAAGTAAGTAGAAGCTGAAAAGTTGAAGTGGAAAACATTTTTGTAATAGTCAAATTCATAGTAAAAATATGTCATACCGACCTCAGTTGCTCCAACACTCCAAATTCACGGTCCAATGTAGAGATGAGAAATGTCCTTCAAACCAGTGCTAAGCCACTAACTTTGAAGTGATAAGTTTATAATCTCACACCAGAAGCATCATCACAGTTCAGTAGTAATAACCTCCTAGAAAATAATATTCCAGAAAGTGGCGCGCAACCCTACAAGTAAACTCTCAAATCAGGCGGTCGTGACTTGAACTCAACACGCTGACGTAGATCGCGAGACCGGTACTTGGGCTGAAACTCAACTAAAACGGGCGCAGCATGAAACGCGTTAGTTCAACGTTTTTCCTCCAGGATCGCCACTGATCTGGCATGCGCCCCACCACGCCTATCTCTCTAGCCTGAGCAAACTGCAGCCGCTACTTCATGGATGATAATCACTACACCGTCTAGCGATCAAAATCATCTTAATTTTCTTGTTCAGGTGCAATTAAGACGGCCATAAACTTACCTCTTGATGAGTCGTTAAACACCATGTTTCTTGAGAAAACTACAAACAGTACAATCAAATGGATATTTCCATCCCCAGTTACATTATTCCAACTAATGTTCAAGCATTCAAGTTTTTGTTCTAGGCATTACTTCCGTCATTTCAGTACCTACTTTCGTATCACAGATTTCAATAGTTGTCATTTCTTTTTCTCTTACTCTCAAAAGGATAATTAATGTAGATGACATTTCTATTTTTTCAACACTACATATTGATAGTCTGAATCTCAAATTTACAAAAACAAGAATATATTAAATATATTACATTTTAAATCAAGGAGCCGTCCTTGAAAAAGACGTACATTTTAGAAAAATGTAACTACATCTGTGTGAAAAAGGTTCACGGTGGGGTTTCTTCAAAGCTTGATTACCTGGAATCATTAAACTTCATTATACGGAAAACACAATTGTTCACAGATCTGATACAATAAATTTTCGATCTATTTTTGAAGAATAGAAAAATGCTCTTCAATAAGGAGATAAGCCAAAAATCATGAAAGCAGTAAGCCTGAGGTGAATAATCACTTCATCTTATAGCATATATTGCTATAGAAAACTATCTGATGTTTTATATGAGCAGTGTATTATCTAGTTTTTTATTACCCGGTGGTTCGGAATCCATTTGAAATTGTAACCATAACATCACTCAAACGTCACGTTGTATAAGAGTCTCGTCGCCAATTACAGCCTACGCATATTATTATTTTAAGAAGTATATGCAATATGTGTGGCAGTATAAGGGTAAAAAATACCTTCATTGTCACATCTTCAAAAAAAAAATGAAAAGAAATAATAATAGTATCGCAATAAAACTAAATGAATATATAGTATATTAAGAGGAACAAAATAATATGGGTGAACTTATTAGTTATTTCATACATTACAACATGTATTATTCCATTGTTACTGCTGCTCAATGATAAATCCGTATGAATTATGGGATGATATCCAAAAGGAAACCGGGGTTTCAATCGTTGAACAATTATTTTCACTGTACATAAAACTAGCCTTTTTTTTGTTGAAATCATTGCGCATTCCGTACGAGCTGATAAGCAGCTTTATTCACACTAAATTTATCATCAATTCTACGTTTTTCGATTAAATAATTCATCTATTGGGGCAAATAATCCGCTTTCAGTGTCTCTAAATAACAATAACAACGCATCCATTCCAATATACTTATTTTCAAAAAAAAATGTGCACAAACCAATTCTTCTAAAAAATACTCTAAAAATGACTAATTCCTAAAATTATTAATTCCAAAAATTACTCTTCAAATATGAAACAAGTCCGTGTTCAGTGGACAAAATCAACACAAATTTATCATAAACATGACAGAATATAATAGAAACAAGAAGTTTAAGATTTAGAAATAAGAACTAAATACAACTTTTTTAATAAAAGATCAGAAGAAGCAAAACGCTCTATAATGAAGAGAAGGCAGTTGACATTCTCATGCTATGCTTTTGTGGAAAAAAGTACAAAATCGATCGAGTGAGAAATATAAATGCAATATAAGAGAGACAGAAATATGAAATCTGCAATTATGGAAGAAAGTGAAAATCAATATATAAAAGAGTTATTTTATACACTGGAAGCACAAACGTCATGAAAAGCAATGAGAAACTTTTGGTATAATATGTTTGAAAGTGTCAACTATTTCACAGGAATATTTGAGAATTAATTTGAACCCTTTTTTGTTAGTGTTATTCCTTTGATCAGAGGGACTTTCTTCTAAATATACTGTAGAATTGTTCTTATGTTATTGTTTATCATGAATGAATAAATAAAGTTATCAACCAATCATTTAGTTTGTTGTGCATTATAAAACTCCCTTTCTTAAGCATGATAAGAATTGACCCTTTGATAAAGAGCTTCTTCATTATTAATACTGAGGCCTGCTATAACAGTTCTTCTGAAGAGTAATATTGATATTTTTAGCATTATCCTCAATACTAATCTATGTTCCTTTTTCAGTGGCTCATTTACTGTAGGAAAGGCAGCAGCCGCCCACGCCACAATACCATACTGAAGGACGGCTTGTACTACCCCCATACATACCTGCTGCATCTCTCTACATAGGAAAAATCCCTAATTCTAGATACTTGAGTCATATAATGTCTCATAATCCTGGTGATATTGTTTATATGGTTGTCTCATCAAAGATATTGATCTCTGTAACGCCCAGGTACTTGCCGAATTCAAACTTTTTCAATTCAACACAACAATGACAATTTTTAAGCTCTACAATCTTCAGACTTCAGTAGTAAATCAAGGACGGAGGTTGATCTGTCTTATTGAGAGAAAAAGTCATGTATTGGGTTCTATTACTATTAAGAGCCAGTTTGTTCTTATCTAGCCAACATTTCATATTTGACAGCTTCTCTCTAGCCAATCTATAAATTTCTTCCCAAACTGATCATGTTACACATAAAATTGTGTATTCAGCAAAATATTGCAGATGGACCTATTCCAAAATTCAGACAGCACAAATAGTAACGGCCCCAAAACAATTCCTAGTGGTTATCCATATTTGATGGGACTTCTTAATCAAGAGGACTTGAGACAATGAGCTTTCTTTATTACTCATAATTCATTTCTTTTCTCACTTTTTCTCATTGTATATTCATTTATAATGTGGTCTTAAATTGTCTCCATTATTTTGTTAACCTGCTAACTCAACTGAAGAGTCACATAGACATAAACTCCACTATTTAAGTTGAGAGATATCAATGAGCTATCAATAAATTCATGCAAATTTGACACTAATATTCATGAAAACAATTAATAATTTGTTATTTTTTCCAACAATAGAACAAAATATATACTTGAAAATTATGGACTTGATCTTCATAATGATTGTAACTGAGACAAATTTTGGAGACGGCTAAGTGATGCGTGCCTACGAAACAAAATCATAGCAATTCCATTCCATAAGCAGCGGATAAAATGTCCCAACTTTTTCCAACTTATAATCACGGTGAATACTTTGGAAACTTTAGTCACATAGAGAAAGTTAACCCTAAAAAGTTTTGTGCTTCTTTCATGTTTCTTGGTTCGTTTCCAACTGACATTATTGAAGATGATTTTAATAGGAAATGAAGGCATTCAAGTACAAAGCCTGATAATATGGTGAAAAAACGAAACTATGAATATAGTGGTCGAAAAGCTGGGAGCAGAATATTGAATGAAATGAAATAATTATTTATTAGGTGGAGTTAAAACTAACTGGAGTCTTCTCTACCACTCAACCTTAGCCAAATATAAATATATACATAGTGCCATAACCATATCAATGAAGCAATATTTGAGATACAAATTTCACAAGTGAAATAGCATATTAATAGTTGAAAGTCAGTAAAAACTGAGCGAACGTGATCACTGAGCATTAACCTTCATACATACAAACATTTATTTTTATTTATGTAGATTATCGGAATCCCACTGCAATGACTTATTATTGCAAAAAAATAATTTCTGGAATATCCCCATTCAAGCCTGAATAATTATTTTTAATTGTTTTGAATTTCATATTAAATTCATTAGATCCTTTGCTTTCATATTTTTTAATCCATTTGAATTTTAATTCAAGTAACTTAATTCCATGTTTTCCGTTGATTAATTTTTAATAATATTAATAGGGAAAAATAATTTTCTAAGATCCCCGTTCAAGCCGGAATAATATTGAATTGAGTTGAATTAATGCCTATATCACATTTCACAACAATGTTAAGATTTAAACACTGATTTTGAAAATGTAAAAAGAAAATAGAAATCGGGCTTTGATTTGATAATTTAAATAAATAAATTAAATTTAATTCACCATTAGATCCTACAATTTTATTAATCCAATCAATTTGTAGTTCAAATAACTTAATTTAATCTTTATTGATCAATGTTTATGAATATTAATGGGAAATGATTTCACAAAATCCCTGTTCAAACATGAACGATATTGAATTGAGTTGAATTATAGTAGTTTATGCAACGATTTTATTTTGACCCTTATTAAGGCACGAGTTAGATGTAAGTTATAACACGAGCGAATGCGAGTGTTATAAATATCTCACGAGTGCCTTAATGGCCAAATAAAATCGTTGCATACACTATTTTATCTACGACCACTAATATACATTTAATTAAAACAATTTCATTTTACCTGTGACTGTCAAAGATACGTAACCTCTCATCTCAAATACGAGAAGTTATAGTAGATTGTTAGGTTAAAGCAGCTGGCATAGCAGTTTGATCAAATCAGCTGATAGTTTCACAATATTGAATTACGATATTGATTCCATCAAAAATGCTTCTGATTGGTCCAGAACCCGTGTTATAATGTAGAACCTGTACTATAATGAGCTCTTTATGCAACGGGCTTCAAAAAGCATTTCGAAAAGACAGCTGTTTTGGCATCAATTGTAAAACTGTAATGTATACATTATGACATGGTCGTAGATAAAAACTATTTATTACATAAATTATTGAGCTACAGATTTATTTATTACACTGGTTAGAATGACAATTTTTTTCTCAATATACTAGTTCAGTAGTATAACAGTTTATCTTATAAAGCATAATTCAGATCATACTATGAGAAAACATTATGCAAATTGAATAATTTCAACCACATTTGTTTGAAATGTAGAAAACTAATTTTAGAGTTAACTTAGAGAACGAAAAAATGTTCGCCCTACAGAGAATTGAACCCGGGACCTCTACGTGAAACTAAAAACTAACTGGAGTCTTCTCTACCACTCAACCTTAGCCAATTATAAATAATATAAAATTTACATAGTACCATAACGCATGCTACCCACTGAGCTAGCTATTTATAATGTGAATTAAACAACTCTATATATTATACTAGCTGGCCCGACGCGCGTTGCTGCATTCTCATAAAAATTCTCCTTGATTTTATTATTCGCCACCTCCCGCTGAGGTTACATTTAAAATTAGGAAAGAAGTTAGTCCTAGTGCTCTTCCAGCTGATCATAGAGGCCTCCTTCGTTGTTTCATTAATCACCACCTCTGAATGAAGAAACATTTCAAATTTAAACCTCCCACAACTATAAGGATAGAAGCTAGGTTTTTGATTTTATTATTCGCCCACCTCCCGCTGAGGCTGCATTTCATATTTCTAGCTGCATTGGTTAACAGATGTCATCAACCTAGCATAATTACATTTCATCATAACCAGTCATATGCCTCCTACATATTGCAAGGCTCCGACTGCGTGGTAGCCTACATGCAAAGTGCAAAGTCTTTTGCTGTTCAAAGACAGTGTGAATAACGCCGCTAAGGGGCCTGCCATATGATTAAAAACTGTTGACTTCTATCAGCTGTTCCTTTGAGCTGTTTGGCCGGCAAGTTCAGTAGGTTATAGGTCTATAAAATGGATTAATTAATAATAATTATTAGCTCCCCTATTAAAATTTATGGTCAGAAACCATCCCCAATATTCACACAACATATTCCCAAAGTTTCATGCCGATCTGTCAAGTAGTTTTGAAGTCTATAGGGAACATACATTCATATATATATATATAAATGAATGTCTGTCTGTATGTATGTATGAATGTATGTTCCCTATAGACTCCGTAACCGCTGAACCGATTTTTATGAAATTTTCAGGCACAATGTAGAATAGTCCCGAGATGGTTCCTGTGAAGTTTGGGAGTTAAAAAGTCCTCGCTGAAGGAAACAAAAAGGAGAAATCTATCCTTAAAGGAACAGCTGATAGAGGTCAACAGTTTTTAATCATATGGCACCCCCTCAGTGGCGTTATTTATGCTGTCTGAAACGCAAAGACTTTGCATGTACCATGTAGTCGGAGCCTTGCAGTATGTAGGAAACATATGACTGGGTATGATGAAATGTAATTATTCCAGGTTGATGACATCTGTTAACCAATGCAGCGAGAAATATGAAATGAAGCCTCAGAGGGAGGTGGCGAATAATAAAATCCTCTCCAAAAAATTCTCCAAAAAAGAATTCGTCACCCGTCCTCTACCCCGACCCTATTAAAAACTCTGGTGTGGAAACTAAAATTTGTGTACCAAAAAAAAGTCAAACAAAATTTTATATTAGCTTTCTGTAAGAAAATGTTTTGATATAAATAAGAAACCCGTCTCCTTTTGCAATATACATATGTAAAAATTTGGAAGAAATTTTGGGGGAGGGCGAGGGCGCTCAATCTCACCCACTTAAAAATCACGAATTGGAAAGATGGTAAACTTTCAGAAATCAAACTTTCAGTGTTTGAGCTAACAAGTGTTTCTGAATTTTTAAAATTATTCTTACTTAAAAATCACGAATTGGAAATATGGTAAACTTTCAGAAATCAAACTTTCAGTGTTTGAGCTAAAAAGTGTGAGCTAACAAGTGAATTTTCTAAATTATTGAGCGCCCTCGCCCTCCCCCAAAATTTCTTCCAAATTTTTACATATGTATATTGCAAAAGGAGACGGGTTTCTTATTTATATCAAAACATTTTCTTACAGAAAGCTTATATAAAATTTTTTTTGACTTTTTTTTGGTACACAAATTTTAGTTTCCACACTAGAGTTTTCAATAGGGTCGGGGTAGAGGACGGGTGACGAATTCTTTTTTGGAGAATTTTTTGGAGAGGATATCAGTTTTTTTTTTTAATTACCTACTTGTTATAGAGGTAAAACACTGCAAACACAATGGATGGGGAGAGTCAATTTTTTTAAAACAGTGAAATGCTATGTTATTTGATAAAAGATATTTATCCTCACTGGTTGCTACAAAATTATTCCAGCTATAAGTGAGCCAGTTATGGTTAATACTGAATGAACAAACATGACGTTGTGACTGTGTCTGTTGCACCACACCTTAACATTTACTATCCAGACTTTCACGTCATATCACTGTATCACTGCAACATTAATTTATGTATAAGCAGTTAACAACAAAGTTTGTTAAATTAGATTGAGATTGAGAAGAGACTTTGTGATGACATAAATATTGAGTCCAGTATGCTGGACACACGGCCTGGGCCCAGATAAATGTAAACATAACCTAATCTGTTATTTTCAATTTGAGTTCAATTTGAGTTATTTAGATTATTGAAATTTATTCCAATATCATTGACTTTGAATAATCAATCAGTATAGCAGGATAAAACAAGAGAAAACGTGAAATCAATCATATTAACAATTTGGGACTGAAGAGGATAAAGAAATTAGATAGATACCTAATTTGAGAATATTTCACAAGATTTCAAAAATTGCAATAAATTGCTAAGTTTAAATACATACCAAAGAACAATTATGACGACAAACGTCGTTGCATTGAGAGCACTCTGACAGCGAGGTGAAACAGTCTAAATTTTCACAAAACGAACATTTATCAAACTGTGTTAAGTATTTGACTTCCATAGAACGGTTGCTAAATAACCGACTACGAGTGAGCACACTGGTTACGCTGCTTATTGAAAATGTCGAATTTGGCGGTGGTAACAGTGTGAATCACTTTCAATTTTTAACCGCTAGGATCGCGACATTTACATTCGATAAAATGTTAAATTCAAAATATTGCAACTTTCAACTTTCAGTTATTATTCGGACAGAGCTACAGAGCTTAATCGGACATTAAATGATTTGAAGTTTTAAATGTAAATAGTTTAAACATGTCTTCAATCGCTTATGGTAGTCCGAAATCTCAACTCATTACAGATTTTTCACATCAAGTGCTCAAAGTTGACCAAAATTTGAAAATTCACGAAAATTTTAAAATTTTCCCAGTCTCCCCTAATTATCCGATTTTTTTCAAATTTTCTATACCTATACTATCAAGTCCATCGATTTCATTTTTGGAAAAAAATTTCAAAACTTCAAAATTTTGGGGCCCCAAATGGGGGGTGAAGGGGCAATTTTCAAAATTTCATTCAATTGAGGGCATCTACTCGATGAACAGAACCTATATCCCAAGTTTCATCGAAATCTGTTGGATAGTTTTGTCATTAGCTGTGTGGAAATAAAAAGTCCCAAAATTAATAAAATGACAAAATACCTGCATATGGTATCTTCGCGAATTTATATCGTAGAAATTTCGTTCTGGTCTTAAATGAAAGCGCTCAAAAATCTAAAAAAATAATGTTATTACAACATTTTAAAATGTTCACTACCTTCCGCGTAAATTGAGATGGCGGCATGCGCACATCAAAGGGAAGTTGGTTACAGAATATACAGTGGCGTCGGTCTTTCATTCGTGTCTTTGGGGCGGGTGGTGGAACGACTGTTCCACTGGATCAAATACCTAGCTTTTATCCTTATAGTCGTAGGTTTAAATTTAAAATGTTTCTTCATTCAGAGGTAGTGATTAAGAAAACAATGAAAGACCGGAAAACTGAAGGAAACTATGATCGGCTGGAAGAGCCCTAGGACTAACTTCTTCCCTAATAGTCCTAGAAGGTTAAAATTCGAAATGGTACCTTAGTGGGAGGTGGCGAATCATAAAATTAAAAACTTAGCTTCCACCCTAATAGTTGTAGGTGGTTTAAATTTGAAATGTTCATTCAGAGGTGGTGAGTAAGAAAACAACGAAGGAGGCCTGATCAGCTGGAAGAGCCGTAGGACTAACTTCTTCCCTAATAGTCCTAGAAGGTTGAAATTTGAAATGTAATCTCAGATCTCAGTGAGAGGTGGCAAATAATAAAAATCAAGGAGAATTTTTTATGAGTACGCAGCAACGCGCGTCTGGCCAGCTAGTAATAGATAAATGAACACTCTGGAATGTAGAAATATATTCTTGCCATCTATAGCTATGGGTAAATGGCTCTAACGTTGCCCAGCAATGTGTTAAGTTGTGTTCGAATCACTATAGCAATATCTACAGATAAGCTCAACTTTTGTAACAGTAAAACTGAAATGTTTCAACAATCAATTACTAATAAAAAATGCGTGAAAATAAGCTTTCTTTCAACCAGTTGCAAACTCTCTCTAACCTTTAGAAGGAAGCTACTCTATTAATAGCATTTCATTCAAGATGAGCAGCTTCAAATTTATTAATAATAGTGGGCTCATGAAATTCATTTCCTTAAAACTTGAGAATCACGCTGGGGTACTAGGTTAATAGCAAACACAATTCAGTAATGATTGAGTTCATGGGAGCCCCACCGCTCAATATCCTAAAGCTAATATCCTATATACGAGCTGTGTTGAATTTACTAGAAACTGTACTAAAAGCTGTGTTGAATCTATGAATGACGATAATTATTATGACTATCATACCTACCATGACTTTCATGCGATCCAACAGCAACAACGACATGTGAAATTTTGAAGCTTTAAACATTAATTTCGAAAATTCTGAAAGGAAAATCAAAAATCGGGCTTCGATTTGCACTGAATCGAGTTAAGAGGTGTTTAGAAAGTTTAGAGATGTGCCAAATTTAGTGTTCCAAATCGTTACCGTTTTTGTGAAATGCGTAAAAGACAAAAACACACAAACATACACAAAAACACTCCTACTCTCTTTTATTATATAGATTTCACATTTATTTTATCAATCACTGAGCAGGCCCGCAGGTAGGAAGTGTATTCGGGGCCCCCCGTTTCTCAAGTGTATGCTCTATTTTGCAAGTTTGTGTGGAGGTCACTTACGAATTATTGCTGTGGTGCGTGAAATTGTCTGAAAACTGTGTCAAAAGTTATTATTCTCAGTTATGTTGTTTTTTATAACTGAATTTCTTTTCTTTTTTCTAGTTCGATATAAAAATTTTCATAGATTTGTTGATCTTTGAAAAGCATTTTTTGAAGTTGGTGGATTAGACATTTCGTTGACCCAGACACTGCTTGCAAATAGTCTTTAGAACTTTTCCTTACGCTTATAAATTTTCTTTTTTGTTGATCGATTGACTATTTTTGGTTGGATTAGTTGGTATTCCAAACGGATTTTTCGATCAGATATTTCAAATGCTGTTATGTAAGCTTTTTTGGCATAACCTTGACATTCTTTCCAAGTTATGTGTTATCTTTCTCGGATCCAGCTCTACTCGATTTCATCAATATTTCTTTGAATAACGCTGGAAATTTATATATTATCGTCACAATCGATGTCAACTAATTGAAAGAAGTCGACCATTGGAGTAGAATTATTGCTAGTGACTTGGAATGCAAACGGGAATTTCAACTCTGTTATCTGCTTTTTCCCGTGGATCTAGCGTTTTTTGATGTTTTAATATCATTACAGACAATAGTTATGATAGAATATAATATTGGCAATAAAGTCCATTGTCTGTAATAATATAACAATTTTCTAAAATCATTTTCCTAACGTGAAAGATAGATTAAACTTGAAATAAAGAGCTAGGAAGACGTGGATGAGAAAATGTAATTTGTTTTCTTTGTGAAAAAGTAAAATTCTTGGCGTAGTAGTTTCGCAGATTAAGTTGACGGTTTTAGCAGTTTCTCTAAATTATTATTGGTTGTTGGTGTAACAAATTTGAAGCAGCAGATTGAATTCTGGTTGATAGTATTGGTTTAATCACGAATTACCCAAATTATGTTCCAATCAATTATTATTATGAATTATTAGAGGGTGCCACTCATAAACTCTGTTCGTCCCATAGTGGTAGTGCAATCCCATGTAGGCATTGTAGTATTCAGCTTCAACCAATAAGATTGCTTCACAGAGTGGGAGGAGTCCCGCAAAACGTTTTCTGGTTACCTATTGGTCGACATTACTTCGAGTGACAAATTACAATCTACGTGATAAGTGGATTTCAAACAATGAGGTTGTTTTATGAATTGTGAGATCTACTGTGAGATCATTGATTCACTCTTATAATTTTCGCCAGCCTTAGAATACACAGTCAAATTAATTTTATGATCTTGCCTAGAGTGAGGGTTGAGGATGTAAATCTCCCATACTCTGACCCCATAAAGATATCAGGTGTTGAGTTGGACAGTGTTTTAAAAAGGAATCAGCAGGGAAAATCAGTTACAAATAAGGTATTTGCATCTATGCACCAGTGTCTCAGACGATTCTGCCACTATCTCTCCGTATAACCCTAATCGTTCCCTGATTCTTCCAATTGTTGATTATTGTTAAACTGTGTATGACATGTCTGAGGGTCTCAACCTGAAAGTAAAAAGAACCCTGAACTACGCCATTCGATTCATATTTGATACTCGCCATGATGACCAGATCACACCTCTCTTTGTTCAATTAAAATGGTCAAAATTGAAGCAGAAGAGAGAATACTTCATCCTCGCATTGATTTATAGGATAATTGTAACAGACTATTTGAGAAGCAGACTAATCTCTTCTCATCTGTACATTTAAGAAACACAAGCTCATACAGGTTCACTCTTCAAACACCTCAAACAGAACAGTTATGTTTAATAAGTCGTTCGTGGTTGTGGTTTCACAGCTGTGTAACGCTCATACATAATCTTCGCTCCTTCCTTTAAATCCTTTTAAATACCGATTGTTAGTGCATTTGCTGGAGAATGGCGTTTTATGAAGTTTTAGTCATTTCTGTTGATGTATCTATTGTTGAGATCGGTCGGAGCCTGTTTCTGTGTTTCTCTTGAATTTTCAATGTTCACTCGCTCATTCTATTTTATCATTTTTACAAATATATCTTTACATTTTTTCATACCTTCTATTATCTTTTCTCTTGTTATTACACAGTCATTTTATCTCATATTATTATCTTTCTTATTCTTCATTTATAAGCTTCCTTAATTATTATGTAATTGCTTAATTATTAACTATAAAACAGATGATATAATGTCAAATACGTCTGATATAATGTCTGATACAAATTACTTTGTAAATGATTCTGCTGTACTGATTTTTTTTTTGCAATAGGCTTCAGCCTGGTGGCAATTATTGTCAATAGAGAATCTATCTACTTTCATTTTGTTGGTTTCTTATCAGTAGCCTTTGAATAAATATTTTCTATCAAAACTTTCATTTTGAGTGTGTATTTTGTATCTAGTTTTTTATTGATTCTGGCTTAAAATTTCCTGCTATTTTACTACCGATATGTACACGATTGACGATTTAATACACAACCTTTTGAATGAAAATCCTAAAAATGTTTTTGATGTGCGTACTAGTTGTATACTTTTAGAATGGCCTATTTTTTTAAATTTTCTGTCTAATATTGATTAAAAGCCACCTTAAAAATCCTGCTCTAACCAATGTGATTGCTTAATGAATTGAGAGGAGTCCCACAACTAATTTGTTGGTTCTCAATGGGTAGGCATAGTTTCAAGTGACGAATTAGAGTCTACTGGTGTCTGCTGCATAACGATTTACAAATTACAAGAATTGCACTTTGAAGTGAAAACATCATATCGCATTAACTACAAAATAATATCAATAAGTCTATGGGCTGGGGTGTCCAGCGCAATAATAGTTTTTTTTTTATTTCATAACCAACAAAGGACAGTTACAGTTCAAATTAAAAGATTGACTAAAAACGTTAAAAGGAGATTTAGGTAAAGCAAAATATTATGGAAAATAGATAAAGTAGAAAATAAAATATTATAGTTAGAAATAATAAAATTAATGTTGAAGTGGGTGAAACCGAAGGCCCACTTTTTTTTTGAGGATGAAGCCCACATAGGTCTGAGACCTGTGCGTGGGTAATGAGTTGGATGATGGTGATTGATGAGTTGGACCTACAGTTTTAGGTGGGTTCCGAACCACCGGGAAGTGATTTTCAGCAGAGAACAGAGTCTTTTTTGCTGGCCAATCTAATCGGTCACCGTTACAAACAGAACCTACGAGAACGCAGCTTATCTATCTGATTGAACAGATACCTGCTACGGCTCGCGGCTATCACTTCCCACTGAATGAATTGGTGTGACCAACTGCTTCACATTTAATCAAAGCAATGTAGCAATGCTACACTAGATTGTTTTTATTAATTGAGTTCTATTACTTGAATATTTGTCTGTTGTTCCATGTAAATTGATAAAAAATGTTCATTATCTTAATCACTGTAAACTCAGTAATCACATTCGAAAATTATGAGGAGAATGTAATGAGAGCTTTGACAATAATTCATTTCCACATTTCCAACAAACTACGAAATTAATTCTAGATTTGACATGAACATTTCCCGAATCATTCAGCTACACATGAAACTGAAATCTTGTTAAGGTGTTTGTGTAACGCACGAAGCCTATCAGGCACTGGAAAGGTTCTGCACTCATGAAGTTTGTTTCGTAACAAAGCGAGAGAGAGTGAGAGGGAGGGTGTGTGTGTGTGAAAGAGAGTGAGAGAGACAAATATAAGATGTAGCTGAGAGATCGAGTCTGCGTGTGTATGTATGTTTATCCGACGGGAAAGTGAATTATGAGTTTCTGTATATTTTACAAGCATCGCGAGAAGTGGGTGTTTGCAAGAGAATTAGCATGATCTGGAAGTCGCAGTGAATATGACGTGTAAGTCGAACCCAGGCGAAGCATCACAAGTCGAAGTGGGCGATTAAATTAAGCCCTATCCACTTGCTACGTACTTACTTCCATTCTGTGTGTGTGTGTATGTGTGTGTGTGTATGTTGCCTGCTCATCCCATTGCTTGACTTACCTTCTGAGTCTCGAAGAATATCCCTTCCCATTCCCTTACTTTTACTCTGTTGGAATCCACGAGAATCCATAAACTAGTGTCTTTGTTGGTCTCATCTTTTTTTCCAATGAAAGAATTGTCACTCCTTCAACATCCACGCTTCTCCTTCTTCGTTTTCTTCCTTCTCTTCTCCTTTTTCTTCTTCGTCTTTTTTTTCTCTTTCGTCTTCTTCTTTTTCTTCTTTTTGTTCTTCTTCTTAATTTTCTTCTTCTTCTTCTTCTTCTTCTTCTTCTTCTTCTTCTTCTTCTTCTTCTTCTTCTTTCTCTTCATCGTCCTACTCCTCTCCTACATCCTCATCTCCTGCAACGCAATAATCCCACAGCCGTCAGCGAAGTTTTCACCAAGTCTTCTTCCTTATCCACTAATCCTCTTGTCTCCCGCTTCTTCCAACTTCTTCTGATTTCAAACGTCCTTTCCATCATTATCGTCACCGAAGTTGTCGTCATCATCATCGGCGAAGTTACTTTCTCTGTTTTTCTCAAACGCACCGCATCTTCGCTCCTTCTCAATTTCTCCGACTCCTTCTCCCGCCAACAAAACACCTTGCTGAACCAACAACCAGCATCCAGCATCCGTACTTCTAGCATCACCAATCTCCATCAAACTCAACCAAACACACACACATGCGCACATGTCGTGTGTTCCTCTTCTCTGCGTTTACTTTTCAACTTAACGGCTGTAACTCAGAAGTGTCCGGAATTGTTCTGCTGGCGTAACGTAATTCGATTGGTCACCAACGTTGCTCTGTTGCACAGTTTGTTGGGCCAATATATCTCTGCCATTTGTTGCCCCCGCGAAGAGATAAGAAAAACAGAGATAAAAGGTGGATGATAGAGTGAGAGAGGGATGGAATAGAAGAGGATATAATGATAGAGTATGAGAGATAGAATAATGAAAATGAGAGAACAAGAGCGAAAGAGATACAGCGCACAGCACTGAACTACAACACCAGCATCAGCTACGATTGTCCGTTAATTCTATTTGAATTCAAGTGATTAAGCTGTGTATCCTTTGTTGTTAGATTAGATTCCTCACAGTTCACTGTAAAAGAGAATGTTTCATGTATTCTACACTCCACAATATTCGATAGATACCGATTAACTGAATATTATAGTAATAATATAATTATAAGTGGAGAGTTTTATCATGCCACCTCAATATCTTTATCGGAACGCTATTCATTGACTGAATTGCCTGCACATCCTTGAACTGACCAAACCATCTTGGCCATACTAATTTTAAATCATATTATCCAGCTAGAATAATTAATTAAAAGTATATTACCTTACATTCCAGGAAATAGGTCATTACCGTACGAGCGTGATAGTGCGGGATTATCATGCGACTATGGTAAACATCTTCCCGGACCAGTTATCGTACGATATTTTCGTAATATTAGTTATATAAATCTACTAATCTGAGAAAGCTGAGACTTTCAACAACAAAGTTTTACTTATATCAAAATGAAACAAATGTTCAACCAATGACGGGCATTTTAAAGGAGAATTTATAAAAAAAATCACAGAATAAATTTATTTAAATATATAAA
Source organism: Conomelus anceps (assembly GCA_948455865.1). Classification (NCBI taxonomy): domain Eukaryota; kingdom Metazoa; phylum Arthropoda; class Insecta; order Hemiptera; family Delphacidae; genus Conomelus; species Conomelus anceps. The sequence goes on from OX418216.1 coordinate 98,856,980, forward strand.
TATTGTATAAACTTTGGAACGAATCATTTTTTTCTGTTTTGCTGAAAAATCAATATTTATCGTGCAATTGAACAGATTCTTTGTGATCGTTTTTAACCGACTTCCAAGGAGGAGGTTCTCAATCCAACCTGTTTTATTTCATATTTGCACATCAATTACTCGAGTTCTTTAGGACCAACTTCAAATAATGAAAGAGCATGATTGAGCGGTGCTCCCATTCAAGTTTTGCAAGAATTGGCATAATACTTAGTCCAATATCAAGCGAAAAGGAGCAGTCATCGATGTCTTAGGCTGTTTCATACTTAACCGACAGTCGGATAACCGGTGCAGTTTACCTGGCCGATCATTGTTTCATATTTATGGAGCGCTTCACACGTACCCGTTTTTTGAAATCATATGATGCAATATAATTTACATCAATTACTCGAGTTCTTTTGGACCGATTCTTTTAATTAATTATGCCAGGTGAACGACATCGATTACCCAAAGCCGGGTATGTATGGAACAAACCTGTAATGTCCCCGTTTTGGCAAATCAAGTAAACTATACAAATTGAAAGGTATCATCTGATACGGCGTTCAAGCCATGGCTGATCAGAGACAAAAGGTGGATGATAGAGTGAGAGAGAGTGGAATGAGAGGAATGGAATAGAAGAGGATATAATGATAGAAATCATGCTATGAATCATGGTGTGGTGCACAACACTGTACATGGCAATTAGAATTAAGAATTAGAAAAATATAATAGTTCTGTCATATGAATATTGAAAATAATTTAGTTGATATTAGAAGTCGTAGGAATAAGTTAATAATTTCAATCATGATTTAGAGTAAAAAATGTTTTTAAGATCGTTGATTACCAAAAGATCTCCTAAATTATTATTTTTTCAGCGTAGGTCCTTTTTTGAACGGGACCGAATTATTATGACTAATCAAAAATCATTTCACTTTTATGAGGCCTTTCATTGGCATAATTTTCCTAAATTCTACGTTCAATAAGTTCTACAATTCTAGAACTTTACTTAATTCACTAACTTTTCTTATAGTCAGATTTTCAGTTACTTAAATATATACTATGTTATATTGAACACATTGATTTGCTAATTTGCTAAATATTTCATAATGTATAAGAAATTTTTCATGTTTTCAAAGTTTGGATGCTAAAATGCTTAAGATAAAAAAATGTTTAAAACCAAAAACGAAATCGACTTCAATGACATGACACTCAAAAATACTCACGTACTAAAAAGAACAAAATAAATTGTTAACTTTGAACTGAAATAATTTTGAATTTAAATCGGCGCCAAATATCTTATGAGTTTATAAGAAATCGAAATAATATTCTAAGAGTCGATGAAAAATTTGGAGCTGACTTCAAAAGCTACTTGTTTTAAATGCAAAATTTTATCAGTTTAAAGTGAATACTTTATTTTGAACTTTTTAGTACGAGACTATTTGATTTTTGAGTATCATCTCATTGAAGTCGTTCTTTTTTTATATTGTTTTATTCAAATTCTCCTCAGTCGCAGCTTGGCATTAATAGGCTATAAGTTACCATTGTGAAAAAACAGCTAAAGTCCAATTAATATACATTACTATGCGGTGTACTGTAACGATATCAGCTGTTTATTCACTTCTGTAATCAATTGTTAACCGGTTTTATATACTGGAAAGCTATTGGAATTGTATCAGTATGACGAAATAACTATTTGTGTAACTAGAGTGCAAAGTGGAGTTTTTCTGCAACGAGAGAAACAGTTTTTTCACGAGCCGAAGGCGAGTGAAAAACGTTTCTCGAGTGCAAAAACAAATATTTGCACTCGAATTACACATTAAATTTTTCCTACAGTAACGTATGAAGTAATTTAAACAGAACAAAACAAGACATAAATAACCTGACAATTCCTCACATAACCTATCTTCGAATCAAATCGATTTCAACAACAACTACAACGATTATTTCGTAGCTGAAGCAGAGTAGCCTACCTATTTTTGAATGCAGAATAGGGAACCTGCTTATTAAATGCTCACTATTTTATATACTTTCGCGCACTGGAATTTACTTTCCCCCACTGGTGCAGGAATAGACTATTTTGCATGCTACAGTTAGGCGTGCAAAAATAGGCACTTTTTCGGGTCACTGTATGAAATAGCTATTTGTGTAACTAGAGTGCAAAATAGCGTTTTTCTGCATCGAGAGAAATAGTTTTTTTCACGAGCCGAAGGCGAGTGAAAAATGTTTCTCAAGTACAGGAACAATACTTTGCGCTCGTATTACACATTAAATTTTCCTACAGTTACATATAAAGTTATTTAAACTGAACAAAACAGGACATACATAACCTGACAATTCCTCACATAACCTATCTTCGAATCAAATCGATTTCAGCAACAACAACTACAACAACTATATTGCAGCTGAAGTAGCCAACCCATCGGCATCTCTACGAGAGCGTTCATCTAACAGAGACGACTGAGCGTGTCTGCACAGGAAACAAGATTGCAGGTTATGTTTTTTCTTAGTTACTAAGATCTTCGACATCGTTGAAATCCGCTACCGGTATTGTAGAAGTTATTTTTGTTTTTATAAAATGGAAAGTGAGAGTGATGAGGAGTTTGTTCTAACTCCGCCGAACATTCGACACGAAGCTGAAAATGTAACTGGAAATTTGCTTCCGGAAAAATCGAAGGAACTATACATCAAGCGATATGATTTATTCGTTGAATGGTGCAAGAAGAATTGTGGTGGAACTGTAACAATTTCAGAAAACGTAATCCTTGTTTACCTCTCACAACAAGCACAGGTATGTAGCCCAAGTTATTTATGAACCATTTATTCAATGTTGAAAGCAACAATCCTTGTGAAACATAACATAGACATCAGTAATTTTACGAAAGTGGGTGCTTTTCTGAAAAAGAAAAATGTAGGCTATCAACCTAAGAAGTCTAAAACATTCACCAAAGAGGAGGTAAATAAATTCCTGTTAAATGCTCCAGATGAACAATACTTATTGAAAAAAGTAGCCTTGATTTTTGGTATTTGTGGAGCTTGCCGAACGGGTGAATTGTGTAATATGACTGTTAGTGACATTGAGGACAAAGGTTCAATTCTCATAGTTAATGTACCTGATTCTAAAACCAACAAGGGACGTGTTTTTACTGTGATCAATGGCACACAACGAGACATAGACTACTTATATTATTTCAGAAAGTATTTAAATTTAAGACCAAAGACAACAAATTCACCCCGGCTATTTTTAAGTTTTAATGGGAATCAAGCCATGGGGAAAAATTCCCTGGGAAAAATACCCATGAGTATTGCACAATACTTAGAACTTCCCAATCCTAACTTGTATACTGGACACGCACTAAGGCGGACTTCAGCTACTTTGCTGGTTAATGCTGGAGGAACAATGACCCAGCTTAAAAGACATGGCGGATGGAAGAGTACTACTGTCGCCGAAGGCTATATTGAAGAATCAATTGGAAATAAAATACAAACAGCAAACAGGATTTTGAAGCAAACAACCAGCAACATTGATTTAAATCACACTTCATCTGGGCCTATGCCAGTGGCCACAACACACCAGCTTCAATCCAGTTCCAGCGAGGTTGATAAAACTTCAACTAGGCCTATGCCAGTGGCTGCAACGCACCAGTTTCAATCCAGTTCCAGCGAGGTTAATCACACTTCAACTAGGCCTATGCCAGTGGCTGCAACGCACCAGTTTCAATCCAGTTCTGTTGTATCAACCCCAAACACGGTTTTCCAAAATTGTGATGGGTGCACAATAACTTTCAACAATTATTATCAGAAGTAGGCTAAATTTTTACACTATCAACAATTAACTATCAACTATCAACTATAAACTATCAACTATCAACTAGCAACTATCAACAAATTATTATCAGAGGTAAGCTAAATTTTGTTTTTAAAAAAATAGTGTGAAAGCGTGAAGGTAAAGCATACCTATAACAAAAATACATTGTTATAGGTATTGGTGTAGGTGGAGGAAAAATGTTGTGTGCATCACGGGACTAAAGTACTTTTTCTCCCTCAGGGAAATTGTCGCCCTCGGCTACGCCATCGGGCGACAACAGTTTCCCTCAGGGAGAAAAAGTTGCACTTTAGTCCCTAGATGCACAAATAACTATTTCCTACAACTGCTCGTAAACTATTTCTTTACATACTGAAAACTGATAGTAAACACCTCTTTACCGCTCAGCGAGCGGTAAAGTCAGCAGACGAACGAAAAAAGTACTTTACCGCTCGCCAGCTGTGTTTGATGGCTTTTGGTTTGATGGCTTCCGTGACATCTTCATAACCTCAACAATGGCGAACGCTAACCAAATCCGCGCACGGTCTGTGATTTTACAAATTACAAGCTTTTATTGTGTTGGAATCCAGAACTGCAGTTGTAGGAAAAATATTGTATGCAATTTGCGCGTGAAGCTTCTTTATCGCTCTCGCAAAATGTTTTGGCTCGAGCGATAAAGTCGCGTTTCACGCTCTTAATACATAAATAACTATTTCCTACAACTTCTCGTGAAGTAGTTCTTTACATACTGAAAACTAATTGTAAAATACCTCTTTACTGCACCGCAAGCGGTAAAGTACTTTACGCTCGCCAGCTGTTTTCTTTACGCTTCTGTTTTGATTTTGATGTCTTCTCATTGGTGGATCACGGAATCCGTGAAATTCACATAACCACAAAAATGGCGAACGCTAACCAAATCCGCGCATGGTCTGTGATGTTACAAACTACAAGCTTTTATTGTGTTGGAATCCAGAACTGCAGTTGTAGGAAAAATATTGTATGCAATTCGCGCGTGAAGCTTCTTTATCGCTCTCGCAAAATTACTGCGCTCCGCTACGCGTCGCGCAGTAAATGTTTTGGCTCGAGCGATAAAGTCGCGCTTCACGCTCTTAATACATAAATAACTATTCTCGCACTGGAATTTACTTTCCCGCACTGGTGCAGGAATAGACTATTTTGCGTGCTACAGTTAGTGCAACAATAGGCACTTTTTCGGGTCACTGTAGGAAAAATGCATTACTATTTTTTTGAAAGATGGATGATATGCATTGTTTTTGTTGCAGGTTCAAGGGTTCTTTGATTGGCTACCGCAGTGAAGTAATTAGTTAGGGTGTTATCTCTGATGAGACTCTGATTAACACTGTTTATTCTAGGTAGATTTCCGTTTAGCCTGGCATATTTTGTGTAATAATCAACCTCCTTACCGATGCAAAAAACTGAGATTCATCTAGTCATTATCGAATAAAATTCTGCAATTTAATGAATTGTATAACATCTTTAAAATGACTTGGAGCTTCTTTGTGATTGAAGAAACTCGAAAAGTTATTCAAAAGGCCCCTGTTCTGGTTTCAATACAATCTAGCATACTTCAAATATTCTTCTCTGTTCAAAAACATATAATTGGTATATATTTATTTCTTCTAAACTTTCTATATGCTCCCCAACATGTTTACTTATTGCACTGTATTGGTTGAGTAGAACTTATTATGAGGATCTGAATACCCAGTTTCATTCCCCATGTTGAGGAATGAGTGATAATATTTCTAATCATGGAAAACAACAATCATAAATAAAAAATATTGTTCTGATCATAAAAGAAACAAAATAATCGTCTCACAATTTATTGCCTGCCATTCACTACAACAAAGACTTTGCGACACAAGATCGATGCGCTTCACATCAGCAGGTCGCTAAAGTCTCAAGCTCAACTCGATATTACAGAGAAGACTCCTTTCTTTTGTTCTCAGCTCTTTTTTTCCTTTTTTAGCTCATTTCTTCTCTTTTATTAGTCTTGTTTGGAAAATCTCATTGCTTTTCATGCAATCTGAAACAGTCTGTGCATCTTCAAAGTAAAAATCATTTGAATAATGGTTGAACGTTCATTTTCCAATGTTGTTTCGTTGGCACCATCGTTATATTGTTTGAAATTGAAATAAGAGACTCACCAATTTGTGACTCTCAATTATTCAATCCCTTATTATCCCTTAGTAGCTTATTACGTCAGCTCGTTGCATCATAATTGTCTATAGTTGTTATTGTTTGTAGTTTTGTCTTGTTTGGAGACTTCTTTCTTACAAATAACGAAATAAAAGGTATCTAGTGATAACCCTCACGTCATTTTCAGCTTGTGTATAATAATTGATTACTACGATAATAAGGTATAATTATGGAATCGTATATAATGTATTAATATTATAATTATTCTTATAAATAAATAAAATGTCATATTAATTTATCATTTCTTTCAATCATTCACTTTACAAATTGTTAATCATTATAAATATCATTACTTTGGAATTTTGAGTAGTGTTAGTGGACTTTTGTGAAGTATAGAGCTTCAGAATTTGTTAGCTCAGTAAGGAAAGAAATCACAACCTACATCACTCCTCGTTGCTTAGTTCGCTTTTTCGTCCGAAACATAACGTTGAGGTCTGAGCAGTCACCCACAGTTGAGATCGGCTGACGGGACTTCACTTACATGCACTAAATCATTATGCTATAATACAAAAATATGTAAGCAAGTACGAAAATACAGAATAGAGAAATTTACTTCTGTATAATGATCTAACATGAACTACAAACGCAGTTTTTCACTGGAAAATCTTAAGCTTGAGATTCAATCACTCAATTTTATACTGGACAATAAGTTATTAATTATAATAACTACTAAGAATAATTTATTTTCGATTCCAATTGGAAATTTTTTTTAAATTTAATAATCTCATTTGACAAATAAAATTGTCAGTAGAACAATAGTCAGCATCTGTGTAATCTCCGGGATTATTGAGACTTTGATGACTTCTTAGACATAATTCAATTAATTGAATTAATTGATTATGCGGCGAGGTGGAACTACCCGTAAGGGTCTCCCCACCAGTAAAAGCCATACGCATTCAGTAATATTGAAACCCATCTTCCAACATGAAGCAGTTCCTCATGGCGTCCTACGGTCAGCAGGCCACTCTACTTTTCTACTACTGAAAGTTTGTTTTCGTTAGTGCAAAGTGAATTTTGAGCATTGTGTTTGAGTCTGAATGCCAACAGGAGGATATTCTTCAGAACGTTCATTGTCAATAGAGGATTTCAAGGTTAATGTCTCGTGATTGTTCCAATTATCAAGTATTCTGAATTCGGATTCAAGAAACAACTATTCCTTGTAGGCAATTTAATACACTTAGCTGGGAACGCATTGATGGAACTTATCAAAATAGCATTGTAAAATAATTTAAGATCTTCTTTTTTTTCAGGAATACCATGCAAAAGTAGCTATATAAAAAATAAACTTACTATACTAGAAGCCGCAAAAGAGAGCTTCGATTCTCACCAATTTAAACTATCTTTCTATCTAAAATCTATAATCTATTCACATCGAGAATATATTTTTTTAAAATCTTTTAATATACCGAATAATTTTAGTTAAATTTCCACTTTTCTTTTTTGTCATCATTTTGTTCTAGAAATTATTCACCATTTCAATTTTGATTTGCTTATTATTAACTCACTTGTCTCAGCCTGTCTCCAGCCCATGTAAGGGAAAAATTGATACACTTTGCAGCATCATTGTAGAATGTTGGTTTCGGAAATTGTATTAATTCAATCAAAAATTTGATATCTTGGGGAACTGAGCAACATATGGAAGAAAAACCTTGTATCATAATATTTATTACAGAAATAAACCTTGAAGAAAATTTTGAAATGACATATGGAAATCTTATTAATTTTCCCTGCTTTCCCACAAATTCGAATGCTTGCTCATAGAGTTTCAAAAATATGCAAACCATTGAAGTAAATAATATTCGAGTTCTCAATCAACTTAATCCATTGTAATGCAGACTTCCTTATTACGGACATTGACAATAGTAGCCTATCAAATGAACAGTTTCTGCAAGATTTCGAAAAACTACTCAAATCCATAGTAATTTTGAATAAATGTATTTTACCATTCATGCAGATTTTGGAGGGCAAAAACATCGTGGTTAAATCCACTATCAGTACTGTACATTGTCACAAATGAAAATATTTCTAAATCAGTATGATAGTTTCAATTAAACTAGCCATTTATGCATATTATTATAATTAATTCTTAAAAGGCAAAAACATATTGCGATTAAATCTACTATCAGTACATTGTGTTGAATTAAATCATTGCTCATCAACATGGATACTTGGGAGACAAACTTCGATAACAATTTCAATTAGCTGCCTCAGCCCAAGTTATCCATCGTTGACGCTTTTAGCTGGACCTTCCCTCAGAGATGACAACAAGTAAGTGTATGTAGATGTTGTGCTATCGACTGGGCTTGGTCTCTGCTAATTGTCTACGGAGCCAGTTGGTCTGCTTCGAGCCTTGAGGCAGAGGACACCCTTTCGGACCCTTCCGGACTCGGGTTCGGAACCCCACTCGAAACAGAGCAAATAGGCTCAGCCTGCAATTACCGACATCTCTCTGGTCAGCTGCCGCAGCTATTTACACTGAGAAAGTTGGTAAACTGGGCCGGATCAACGTTTGCAATTCAGTAGCCGCCTATAAGCAATGCGCCCTATCAGAGCGTGTTAGCAGCTCATTGTTTCCCGGCTCAATCGGGAATCAATAGCGGGCTGCAACTCCCAATCCATTCAAATCTGTTCGCCAGATTATGTTCCCTACTATATACTTGCATCAAACTATAGAGATCAATCGCATTGCAAACAAGAAAAGTCTTCTTTGCATTTCCTCGATATTTAATAATTATTTACATTTTATTTATTTTTTTGTGGAACACGATTCTCTAACATTGTGCAATGTATGTTATTATGTACAGTAAGCGCCATATAGCTGTGCCCGCGTGTCCTTGAAATACCTTGTAGATGAAGTAAGGTTCGCGGGGTGATATCAATGCCTTTCTACGTACGTCTGCTGTCTGCTGCTGAACATTGAACGCTACTGTCAGTGCACTTGACACTGCGTTCAGATTGCTTGCATTCGGGCTGTGATTCGGGTTTACTTTCCGGTCAAGTGTTTCTCCTCTTCATTGTTATTCAAGTTGAATAAAGTGGAATTCATAAAAAAATGTATATTGCAATCTTAGAGTCCAACTTCATACACTGAATTAAACAAACTAGATCAGTCAGTCTGCTGCAAAGGCAGCAGTTGCAAGTTGCTTTGTTGTATTGTTGGAAGTGCCTAAAGGCGAGATACGCGTATTTAGAATCTTTGCAAAATCTCACCAAATAGGTCTAGTCAGATGATTTTTTCACAGAAAATAAATTCAATTTATTCTCTACATTTCATACACTGAATGTATGTGAAAATTATTGAAGACAAAAAAGTTTCTCGATGCATAACTTTTCAATGTCATGAAAATTTCGATTTGTAAATTTTCTGTATTAATTGTCTTGTGCTCGGAAAATCTTTGATTGAAATGGGATTTAATCGATGGTTATGGCGTTCTCGAACTATTTTTTTATGTTGGGAATGAAATGTGAACACATTTTTTGAATGAAGTCTGGTTTTTATTAAATTCCAAATATCTTTGTAATGAGTAGGTTCTCATTGAAAGTGCAAAGGTCAAAAATGATGCACATCGGTTAGTTTAATAGAAAGAACTTTGTTCCAAAACAATATTCGAACTTTTTGGAAAAACCTTTGCCGGCGGGCACAGCTATGTGGTGACTACTATAACTCCGGCTAGTATCTATTAACTTACCTTCAGGCTTTCTCAACTCAAGGGAGACCTAAAGAGCCTTTTGAGTGAATGTTTTTAAAATTTTACTTGAGTCAAATCTCATTGTATGTTCGTATGTTAGAATACAATAGACTGTAGAAATACAATAAATACAATAGGCGTTTATATGTTTTGCATGTACATAGCTCTAATCTCATTCATGTTGTTCGATTCATGATAAAAGCAGCCAGGCTGAATTTATGGAATTAAAACATGATTAGTCAGCCACGTTATACCATATTATCATCATTGAAATGATTAATGAGTTTCAATTTTGTTCTCAACTGTTTAGATCATGTTGTTTGAATTGAAATCTGTGACTGAACAGACTGTTGATTACTAGAATTCAGTAATTTATTATACAATAATAGTAATAGTATGATAATCGCTTAAGTTTAGGTGATGGTAGTCTATTGACTTTGGATGATAATTTGTTACACAGTTTACAAGAAATGAAGAGCTTTGAAGATAGTCTATATCTTGAGTTGCAGGCGCTATGTGATTTCCAAGCTGCTAGGTTCTATTTATATTTGTAAGGTTTCTTTATTTTCTCTACGTTCTACTGACAAACGTTCACATTCTTTCATTTTTCCATCCTTAACTCCTGACATTAATGTGCTATGTATCTTAAAGTTATTGTTATGGATCTCTAATATTAGACTATACCTACTACAATGATCCATTTTCTTTCTCAAAATGGAAATAAATTGGTGTTTAAACAGTCTGTTAAATACTGCATACGATTTGGTGATAATACATCAAGTTTGAATGATTGATTCGCTGTCTTCAATATTTAATGATGACAGTGTATCAGCAGATCAGCACTTTTTAGCACACTGAACTTTCTTACCCGATTAGCCGGAGATAAAATGCTTTGAAGGAAGTCTATCTTGAGTATAACAGGCGCAGCGTGTTTTCAATCGTAGGATATTAAAAATTAATACCTAATAATTAAGTACCTAGATAATGATAAATCCTACATTCGGCCATTCTGCATTCGACTTGCCCTCAATGTTTCATAAGAGAAACAAGGAGTTGAGTCCATGGGAGATTTACCGGCAGTAAATGTTACCGATAGCGTCTGATTGGTCTACGCAAATTCATAGACGTTGAAAAATTTGAATAGACCAATAGAAGCTACCGGTAACATCAACTAGTTACCGGTAAAGCTCCCAGGAACTCAACCATTCTGAACAAAACATAATATAATGTTATCTGTTCTCGTATGATGGTTGTTTTCTGTCTCAATTTTTCCATTTATTTTCTTCTTGCAATTCATTTTCTCGAGCATCCATTCCCAAAAATTTTCTCCTTCCTCTTTTCTCACCGTTCTTCTTTTGTAATCATATCCTTCCACTGTTTGTGACTTCTCTTTATGCAATTTTCCATTACTGAATCTCACTTGCACCTATTTATGAAAATATTCCTTATACAAACAGGTAGAGAACTTCTTGTAAATTCGATTTCTTTATGGTCTCTACGTTCTACTGACAAACTTTCACTTTTTATTTCATCATACTCTTTGCATTATAATATCGCAAATTCATAGTGGTTTTTTTTTAGGATGAAGCCCACATAGGTCTGAGACATGTGCGTGGGTGATGAGTTGGATGATTGTGATTCATGAGCTAGACCTACAGTTTTAGGTGGGTTCCGAACCACCAGGAAGTGATTTTACAGCAGAGAACAGTGTGTTTTTTTTGCTGGCCAATCTAATCGGTCACCATTACAAAGAATGCCTAGGAGAACGCAGCTTATCTCTATCTGATTGAACAGATACCTGCTACGGCTCACGGCTATCACTCCCCGGTGATGAATGATTTTAACAGATTCTTGTTGGTGTTATTTGGAGGACCATGGTTTATCTTTATTTAGGCTTTTACTTCTAGTTTCCCCAATTCGAATTCTTCATCCAATCTTTTTTCAAGTCTCTCAATCTTTCAAATTTTTCTTTCTAAATTCAAGCTCAACTTTGAGAGGAAAAGTGGTTAATTTTAATAGGAAAAGCGATTGAATTCATGCGAAGTGATTGATTTTGTTCAGAAACCCCCTCAAATCCCGTACTATCAAGCAGCACAGTGCAGATTTTATAAATAGGTAGAAATACAAGTTGAAAAGTTTGAAAGTGTCTTATCAAACATGATACGTACTTTGTCGTCCGTTATCAAATCACAACGAAGTATTGTTGTCATTCAATGCCAAGATTAAGTGATATTTGATACGAATGAATTAATTAATGATAGACATTCACCTACGTCAACGGTCGAAAGCATGACATATCTCTTCAATCGACACGACACATTTATTATTTCTCATCTCTCTTACTCTAGGAGTAAGGTAGGCAATGTTAGCCTAGATATTAATAGTAGCGCCTGCAATATCTGAGATAGACTACTCTCTGAGCATGCTGCCACTCCAATAAAACTCAGCTTTATTTCTACTTTGGCAATAAATAAATCTAAATAAAATAATTAATAAACTATAGACCGTAATAAAAAATATATTGAATTATATTAATATTTTGTACCAGCATTTCATCCGGTCTTGCCCTGGAAACCAGTTTGGAGTTTTTCTTTTCTGGGAGATAACTTATGGTAGTGGTAACCAAATTACGGAATTGGATGACTGAAATACCATACTGTGTTTATACCATACAGCTGTATGGAAAAGGAAGTGTAAAAATGTGAATTTAGTCTACTTATTCAAATGAATTCTCCATTGTCCGTCATACAACAAGCCCCCCTCAACAACACCTCATTTGCTTTTATTCATCATTGAGAATCATTAATCCCATACCTGGGAAGCCCATAAAATTCATGAGATTATCTTTGTAGAGAATTTTGTCAGCTTCAAATTTGATAAGAAAAAACTATTTGAGTTTTCGTTACTGATTTAAAAGCAAAAATCTGAAAAATATCACCTTTTCACCTCATCGAGCTCACCCCCCAACCCTTGAGGACTTTTAGTATGTTATTACCCGAAGTTAGAGAAAACGATTGGCGAAAAACCATTTCTCTATCAACTGTTTCGATGGCCATATTTTTGTCCAATTTGACGGGCTAGACCTAGAGTTTGTATTTTATGTAAATCCATTAATCATATTCTGTTCAAAGAACATACAATCACTTTAATCATTCAGATCTAGAGAACCGATTCTAAAATTGTTGTTGTCTCAATTCATTCATTTCATCTATTTTTTAATTAAGTAATCCATTTATTCTTGACCTTGCTTCTTTGAATTTGCTAACACTGCATGTTTCCAGTTCATACTGTATATATCTCATTTCAAGGAATTACACTCTCTATTTGTTCAACGTAGAAAAAATATATATATTGGCATAATATACTCACCATGTAAAGCAAGAATAGAACACTATGAACTAACAGAACCAATTAAATTATTCTTCTGAGCTCTTAATTTTCTCCGTTAGTGAAAGTTACATTATAACTCCCATATTATGACTATTAACATTCATCATTCTCATAAGTACGGCAGTTGTATGAAGACCATTCTCAGTGAGAAACTCACTACTGCGATAGAGCATTTCATAGAGTCTATAACTTGGCTACACTAATATATTTTTACACTAGCAATATTTTTTCTACAATAAGTGTTAAGACTTCGGATGGGTGTTAAGACTTTGTAGGATTATATAATTATTTAAATGAGGGAAGAAAACTATGCAAATTAACGGAAAAATAATGAAGAATTAACATGGAATAGCAAAAAAACCTATAAGAAGAAAGCGTGAGAATATTCAATGTTAAAATAAAACTTTTCACGTTCAAGGCTTGCTTCAAAAGATCAGTACGATATTGTCTACTGCTCAACCTTGGGAAATCTCATTGGCGCTCAATAACTTCTTTTTCTCATGCTTCTATCGAATAAACTGCTGGAATTTTTTAATATTAACGCTTATTCAATGAACCTTATTCCCAGATAATATTTTTTGTGCCTAATTAATTCCAGTATATTCAGGCATGTATGCATAATGAGCCTAATGCAATCGTTTAACATAAATATATAACATTCACCAAGCAGATAGTTTCAACTTTGAACTGTGAATTTGTTTGCTCAAACTGTCGAACCAGTGGCGTACCGATGGGGGGCGGGGGGGGCGGTCCGCCCCAGGCCACGCACCAGCATAGGCCCCCAAAAAATACAAATGTATTTAAAAAATAAAATAAAAATAACTTATCAGCTAGAAGAATACTATAATTTTGATACTTTGATTAACTAAAAAAAAGATTTATTGAGGATACAGAGGGGATGAGGTGACCAAGGCAGGTTTTATTGGGCCCTCAACGTCAAGGGGCTTAATTATTTTACAAATCTAGGCAAACAAAATTAAAATAAGAGGCCTCAAATTGCCCAACTGGGGGCCTCCTGGGCCCCTTTTCTCTCTAGTTTAGGCCTCTTGGTTTAGAGGCCTCTTAGAAGTCTAACAGACCCTAGAGGCCCCTTGCGCCGTAGGCTCTTCGGGCCCGTTTTTACTGCCAGTATAGTCATATGAAGTATAGATTCAACTAGAATATTTCAAATCTCAACCTTTATAAACGTCCCCTAATTGCCTCGGCTTTGGACCATCAAAGGCCCCATGATGCTGGTGTGTTCCAGTATTTTCAGAGCCCCCAAACATGGGTTTGAAGGTGCCCCAGATCACTTGAATGAAATTGACACAGTAGGCTTGAAAGGAGAAAAGGTCTCCTAATATTTTTGCAGACGGCTTCAAATGCTCATCTCTGTTACTGTTCAGATCTGATACCCCATAGAGTTTATTTGATCGTAAAATGTTTTACATCATGAATCAATTAACAAAAAATAATATGAAGGAAGTGGTTGATAACCAACAAAAAAAGCGTAGAGTTGCACGTTCAAGACCTGGAAAACATTTTTTTTTCTCCTGTGGAGAACCCTCAGAATCCCCAATGTTTTGGGGATCCCTCACCAACCATATGTTTGGAATTTCGAAAAAATCGTTCAAAAAATGTGTTATTAATTGTTATTATTGTTATTAGTTAGTTAAATCAAGTTCCATTGAAAGTCATAATAATTTTTATATTCTTACACATTTCACATATTCCAGTATTAGTGAATAGTTCGATGCGAATTTAAGAGATTACACAAAAATAGAAGAGAAGTTTATTGCTCTCTCTGGTGCCACTCATCGCCCTTTTCCCTAGCTTCCACAGCTTTTTTATAGAATTGTTTTCATTCGACCTACACTCGAATTTCATCTTTAAATTGAAAAAAAAACAATTCAAATTTGTTACACAGATTCTTTTGAGTACAGTAGGTAACTAGGCATAGCTGGAAGACCTAATGCTAGTTGGGAAATCGAGTCATTTGGTGTTTAGGGTGAAGGTGTAAGTCCCTCTTACACCTTGGCTCCCTGCCTCCAGCCACAACTCTGCCCCGGGCCACTAAAATGTCTCTGGGTGGCCCTGACTGTAATAATAATTTGAAACCACTATTACTTGTTAAATTGGCTTTATAAAAGTAGTATTTCTTTTAAATTTTATACCGGTACATTAGAATTTGTTCAGAGCTAAATAATGAACTAACAATATATGAAAAGTGGATTGAAGTACAATTCATACGATTCATAAAAGCAAACGATTCATAAAAGCAATGATTTATTGAATTTAAGCTTTCACTTTGCCCAATTTATGAATTTAATTTTAATAAATACTCGTACGTTCAAAAAATTACTGTTTTTAAGCCTTAAATCAAGCTCTCAACATCAAAAATTCCAAAATTTTCCCATAATGTGGACTAAAATGAATGGATTTAAGCTTTTCTAGACATGAGTCTAGAATCTCTTGGAATACGATTTTAGAAGAACTATTAATCAACATTCCCCTGGGGGAGGCCCCCTAGACCCCTCTTGTCCTAAAGGGGTATTCCATACCCCTGGGGGGCCCAAGTCTCCGATAACCCCCCCCCCCCCCTCCTCAATGAAAAGATTTTCGCTACGCTACTATATATATTGGGCCCCCTCATCTATAGTCGCCCCAGGCCCCCAACTATGTCAGTACGCCACTGTGTCAAACTGAGGTTAGTGTAAAGTAAATGCACGGATATTTTGGTAGACTAGTTTGGTTATTTAGTTTGAATTTAAATAAGATTCAACTTGATTTGAAATTTGATTGCTCATATCAAACATAATCATATCAGACATCAAGGTCTTATTAAACTTCAAACTCTCCATCTCGTAAGAAGTCCGCCTGAGAATGATTCTTGAGATTGGTGACACTGCTAGACTTTAATACAACACAGATCTCAAAACTTTATCACAAAATCTTATTCAAGTGAAAACGTGAAGCATGATTCCTCTTGCAATCGGTTAGTGGCATTAGTTGCGAATCGCACAAATACTACTCATGTAAGTACAGTATTTGCACCTGCCGTGCCAGACCTTTTGCAACTGATGTAACTTAGCTATTGCATGTCGATTGGGGGCTTAAAATGACTGCTTAATTCCACCTCCACTGACTTCGGCAGTACAATTTTTTTCAATGCAGCCTACTTCAAAAATCACTCTCATAGCCTAATTCATAAGATCACACAGCGAAGATATGAACTGGAAAGAGTAGAAGATAATTAGTTCAGAAGCTCCATGCTCCAAGTATCTTTTAAGTGTGAAACGTAATCTCCTAATATTATGCTCTACTACTTATAACGTCAAGTTATCAGTTTATAATGAGTTAAGATGTTTAAAAATTAGCTGACCTTCAACTTGAGTTTGTTTGAACAAGCAAAACGTTGTCGATTATATTGTTACAAGAAAATGAAAATTAGTCAACCTGTTATTATAATACTGAAGTTGATTTTCGTAAGCGATTATTTCACTAAGGTTAATCCGGAAGATAATTTTCTTCTAAATAATCGAGAATTTGTAAGTATTTTAACAATTGGCTAACATAAATGCGAGTAATAACTATTATTAGAGATAATTATAAGAGCAAGACCAGACCACCAAATTTAGCACGGTATTATATAATCGCGATAGAATTTCGACTTCTAATAGCTCAAAAGAAGATGGCCTAGAACTCGAGTCAGAATATTAGAAAAAAGCAGTGAATATAAACAAAGTTTAGAGATATCAATTATTAGAAACTCCATTATATTTTCCGGGTAATCAACTTGAATAATTTCTTGTATCTAGGCCTGAATTAGTTACCGTAGATTGTATTAGAAATTTATGATCGTTGGGTATTTGTATTGCACACTGTAAGAAAATATCAAGCATTGAATGGAATGCATTTAGAATTCATTTCTAGCTCATTTTGTCTTCTGTGACATTCTTGATGGATGAGCTCTTTTAATTTAAGTTTTGTTCATCAATAAATGAACAAAGATGCCAGAAACTGATACTATTCAGCACTGAATTCGATAGTAGCTTCTACTTCTTATCCATCATAGTAGTCTTCTGTTATTGAGAAAATTACTTCTAGAACGGGATAAATGGATGTTGGATGGAAGTCAGAAAAATACTACTTTGATGAACATCAGTGATCTCCATTTAGGCAGTGTTAATGCAAGAAACTTACCTATTCAACTGGCACTTGTGGAATTTGAAACTGTAACCTTGACCACGGGCGTCACCATGGGGGTGACAGGAAGGGCACGTTCCCCTCCCACAATATTTGGCGTGATCGTTCCTGTCCTCCCCTCCCCACCAATAACTGAGGTCAATGTTAATGTCCCCCTCATTTAGAGAAAATTCTCATTCTTCAAACATTATGTTCTCAAATTAAATAGGTGATTAAACTCAACAAAAAAATGAAAATAGAGCTGTTAGACTAGAAAGTAACATTTATTTTCTAATAAATCTCAATTTTTTTATTAAGTCGGTTTTTTACCTTTGCTTTGCTCCCCTAGCTATGGCGTTCAAAGCGACCGCCTTGCTCGATCCACCGAGGCGACAGCCCTGTTTCACGTCAACGCTTACTGACTATAGTGATTCTCTCCACACTGATTCTCTTTCCTTTTTCCAATATTTGCCTAAATAGCGTTTGTGATTGTTTCAAATGAAGATTGTTTCACTTGTGGCCCTTTTTAGTATTTTAATTCTAATAATAATTACTGTATATCATGACCATGTTCCATATAACCGGTATCAGAATGAATTTTCAAAATTCACAGTTTTGAACATTTATTGAAGAATGATATTAAATCTAGTAAAAAATATCTGAACACAGTCTTATTAATTACAACTCATCCTACAAGTCATGAACTAAGCGTTAGATTTCTCTTACAAGAATAAATACAACAATAAATAACAACATACAACAATATCACTTTATGAGCAGTAGAGCGCCAAGCGGAAACTGATGAATGACTCTTGAAATCTAAAATCAACAAGCCTTTCCCGGCAAAGTTGGGAAATGTTTTTATTGAAGAGATCTACTTTCAGGGGACATAGGTCTGCTGCATCGTTGACTCGTTGTAAAGTGATGGAAAACCTTTTTGGGGGTGGATTTTGTTCGGTTCGTAGTCCTTTTGAGATCCCTTCGGCTAAATCATCGCTGTGTTCGAAACTGAGATCGAGCTCTTTTGTGAGAGTGAAAAGAGAAGTAAGTCCTGTTGCAGTCACTCCTTTGCAGCCTTTAAGGTCGAGCTGCAGCCGAGAGCGCGCGGCAGCAGCTTCTTGGAAAGCATAATCGGTGAGGCCCGTGCAGCGGGATAAAGATAATCGAGAAAGATTCCGGCAACTGAAAATTCGGGACCACCCAGATGCTGTGACTTTTCCAGCCCCCTCCACCTGTAACGATCTGAGATTGCGAAGTTTGACAACGTTCTCAATCGCTCGATCGTCTAGTTCAAACGCTTCTGTCAACACCAATTCTTGAAGCTTGGGACATCTTTTTAGAAAGCCGAACGCTGATGCATCCAGAGCACGGCTTTTGACCTTCAATTTTGTCACGTAGCTGGGAACTTTTACTTGGTGCTCGACGCGATCGGAAGTGGTGTAAGTGGCGAGCATTTCGACAGTAGACGAGTTCGGATACTTTGTGACGTGCTTGAACTCGACAAAGCAGGGCGCAAACACTAGTCGCGTCTGCTCACTGGCTGCGCTTGAACTGTAGATGGTGATCGATTTTAAACTGTCAGCAGCCTCATGTAGAACAGTTCGCATTATGTCATCATCGACTTGTATATGTTTAAAAATAAGCCCAGTCAGTTCCCTGGAGGATTTCAATATTGCAGCCAATTGGCCTGGGTCAAAGGGACGATCGGGAGGCTCGTCATTCCCCAACAGCAATTCTTTCACATCCGAACAGACTGGAAGAACTTCTTCTAAACTGCTTAACCCAAAAATTGATAACCTATTGAGTGGTGACGGCAGGTGTGATAGTGTTCGTATTGTTCCAGGGCGAAGAACGGCAGCTCCTTTGTGATGCAGCAGTATATCATTGACTATGTCGCACCAGAGCAGGCTCACTCCGCTTGCTGACTCCAAATCTTCTGCACTCAGCCATCCAAGCACCTCTGCCACAACCTCCACTGGAAGGTGCTCTATTCCACTCGTCATCTGCAAAATAAACGCTAGTTATATAACCAATAGGAAAAAATAAGATGATTTATTTGATAATTGATAATTATAAAAATTTAATAAATATTGTTATATAAATCCAGTCAACAGATATGTGAAATCCCATCTGATTTTTAACAATCAACTGACTGGATAATAGGTGCACAGCTTTGGCGATGAAAAACAGAGTTACTTTTTGTGGAGGATAGACATGAAATAGACTACGCAAATTGTATCAGGTCTTATGATTGTGTTTAACTTTGCGATGGTGATTAAAATGTTCAATAATTCATTCAATAAAGCATATTTACAAAAAAAATATTGTCAATTATCATCATGGTTGTCAGAAAAAACGCAAAGAACATACCATAAAAAGGTTATATAAACATAAAGAATATAAATAGCTCAATATGCAAAAAAATTATCATTAGCTAGAGAGTCAACTTTCTGCAGTTGAACTCTTTCACACTGTAAAATGCCCTTGCCACCAGAATTTTGTACAGCTCTATTTTAAATTCATTTGTGTCCGTCAAAGATCTCAATTGAAATTGGCACCAATGTCTCGCTCCAATAGCATTTTCTCAACACTTCAAATCTATGCTGTTTTAAATCATTTTTATTTCTACTTCGTGTATTATAATTGTGTATATCTGCGCAAGTGGTGTGCTTTGGAATGTTTTTGAGGGTGAAGATTAAAAGTGTATAAGTATAGATTAAGAGAAGTGTTAAAATATTCGTTTCTACAAACGCTTCTCTGCATGATTCATTAAACCTGAGTCCTGCGAGATAGCAAATAATACATCTTTTGTGTGATTTTAATATTTTTTTTTTTTTGGAAAATGCACAGTACTACCCCACAGCTTTATTCCATATGCCACATGAGATTAGAGCAAAAAAATATATACAATTCTTGAAAAGGATCCTAGCACAAATTCTACCATGTTCCTTATTACAAACATACACTTACAAAGAAATTAATAACAGGAAAACATGTCAATCACAAAATTCCAATCAAAATCATTGACTAAAATGAACAGCTGAACAGTTATACAGTAGGACCTACTAAAATAGTAAATCATTTTTTCTTGCAAAACCAAGCACAACAGATTTGGAGAAAATCAATATAATTAATGGACTTGAATTTCTATCAAAAAGCCATAGTTTTCAACTTGAAAAGACTTTTTGAATTATAAGCTATGATTTCTTTGCGTTTCCTGTATTATTAAAATGTCTAAAATTCCATCAGAAAATCGCAGAGATTTAGAATATTATATATAGGCTATTATTATTTTTAGAACATTATATACATTTCTACCATAGCCTACACTTTAAACGCAAAACACCCGTCCTAAACAAAGATTGAAAAGAAAAGTACGCATTGCTAGATTACAAACATACGAGAAGACTGTATTATGATTTAATGATTATTGAACATTAATTCTAACGTGAATGAGTGGAATAGAATTATTTTTCTTAGTAAAATTGAACTTCTAGAGTAGAATTTAAACAGTAAAGAGAGCCAAACATGATTTTTTAAACATTATCCATCCAGAAGATGAATAAAATCATTCAGAAGAAAAGCATTCTTTATAATATATAGAATTTTCACAATGAGAACTATAAACGAAGAACAGTAGACAGAGATACAATAAACAAAACACTCAATTTTACGGGATTACATTTTTAATTTGAAAAATATCAAAGATGTTATGTGGTGATTTCAATTGAAAGAATATAAGGACTTTTGGGATCTGTGACGGAGTTGAATATGTTTTCATGTACTGTATGTTTTGAATAGCCAGTAAATAAATATATAGTTTTAGTACTAAAAAATATTGTTCAATACGATAAGGCCCAAGTAAATTCGATAACAAAAACTTTTTCAAGACTATTATTTATTATGAATGAGTTTTTAATCATTAAAGAGCTGCCAAGAACGTAGATTACAAGAGCATTATTCATCAATGCATTATACTGTAGAAAGCCAGCAGAACCAACAAAATAGACAAAAACAAGAAGAAAGAGACCCTTGATAAACTACGGATAATGAGACTATTGGAAAAAAACTATTAGATGATTGAAAATATGATATTGACACCTGTAACATTGATATAATATACACATGAGTTACATTATAATCAAAACTCCTCCTTGCATAATTGATGTACAGCAACTTATAAAACGATTGATTCAGAACCTAGAGAATAGGAAATGAATCAGAAAATAGATGTAAAATAATTTTAAAAGTTATCATTTGGTATAAATCAATTCATGATAATACTGGAGCTAATTTTGAAAAGATCATAAATATGGAGACTTTAACATTATGAGATTGAATAACTTATTGTTTAGTACTGTGAGGTCTACCAGAGCTGAAACAAGTTCAATTATTATTTTTAATGGGAAGAGGACATACAAAGAAGTCCCATTATATCATTCTCGTTGAATGGCTCATTTCAATCACGCAACATTTCATGCGTTTTGGGTATCGTGTGAACTGAAATGATGTTGACATTGTAAATCAACCTTTGTGACGTAGAAAATCATAGCATAGCACTACAGTTTGCAACTCTTTTTCTCTACTGATAACCATTCAAACAAGAAAAATAATAATTGTCGAATTACAGTAGTTCAATTGGCAAGATTGTCTATTATAGTATCAATAAATGAGTGGCTACTATAGTCTATTTTTAATAGCCTCAAAAAATCAATAATTTATGTGTTATTGACCCCGAAGCCTGTGAGCTTATTTTGATTCATTAATTCACGCATTATTCAATTATTAATAAAAGCCCCGTTTTTGCCGAACTATATCTCGAGACTCTACTGTGCCATGAACGGCCTTTTTTTAAATAAATTATAGAATCAACGGATATGTTCAATTTATCAAGAAAAGCAAATTTAGCTAAATTCAAGTGATACTCAATGGAACGATGGATAGAGTAGGTCACTGAAAGTAGGCTACATTATTATTAAAGACCCGACAGAGCCTTATTGAAATCGTGCCGTTGACCTCCGTCCGTCTGTTTCTGTTCTGGCGCTTGAAAGGAAAATTCTAGACTCTTGAAACTTGGTATATAGCTTCCTCATAGTCCAAATAAGTTTGCTATTGATTTTGGAGTTTGGGGGACTAATATAAAAATAATTATTATGTAAAACAGATTTCCACTATGAGCTCTAGGTTAGTTTTGGCTAGTTAAAATCAAGGCATTGGACAGCTGGTGCTGTTTAAATTTGAAAATCAAAACATTGGTCATTACAAAGGCTAATGCTTAGCCCAATCATGCACTTTATTCTAACAGTGAAAGCATTGAAATTTTTATTTTTGATTGTGATGAAAATTATTTTAAATCGTCGAATTGAAAAAAAAAACAGAAAATATTGAGGCATGATATATTGTGAGATCTTTTAAACAAGAAGAGGAGGAAATAAACCTCTTTTTCAAGAACTGCCAATGTGAATTTCTTGTGAATTGGGTAGCATATGATTTTCATAGAAATTAAATTAGTTAAATGGTGCATATGCCTATCAGCACAACTGATAATAATAATTATCATTTTATTTGAATCGGTTTATTTGTTACATGGTAGTGAACTATTTATAACTCGAAAACGTTTGGCCAAAAGTGAGTACAATTATTATTTATTCACAATTTAAAATTGACAGCAAGTCATTAAATTTACAATAAAAAGTTAATATTTATATTATGTGAATATTTTCTTCATACCTTAACACTTCTACCAAAACAAACATAATGTTTAAACGTGGTTGTGTACAAACTTTTTGCATATGAATACTGACCACTGGCTACTTGAAATTGAGAGCATTCAAGCTGACATGCAAATTGTGTCACGCTTTCTGATATTTCAAGTTCTGCGTATTACATGGCAAATATGGATGTTCACATTGTTTTTCTATAATATAATACTCAAATGAAACAAAAGCATAACACATGAAATTACATGTAGCTCTCAGTTCAAAATAGCAATACTATTATTAATATGGAGTTGCTTCGCATTTATACAGAGTAAGCATATTTAGTCTAGTCGCCAGCAGTCCTATCTTTATCACATATTACTGTGCTATGGAATATCTCATTTATTATGATTGCTTTTTTAAAAAGCTAGTCAATAAGACCATATGTCTGCCAAAAAAATTCAAAACACTAAAAAGATGAGTAAAAGTTTTTGAAGCCTATGATTCAGGTATTGAAACTTGTTCGGAAAAAGTTGATTGAAAAGTGATAATGATAAAGCAAGTTATTGACTGATTTTCAGTCTTTTGATTTTCTGATTTTAACTTACATTGCAACATAATGTGTAAGAGTAAATGAGCGCTTGAGTAGCAGACTGGTGGTGGAGTATGGAGTGTCTCAAGGAACAGTATTGGGCCCAATATTGTTTCTATTGTACATCATCCCTTTATGTGATTTGCAGATTGATGGAACGGTCACCACGTTTGCTGATGACACAGTCCTACTGTTTTCAGGGGCAACATGGGAGATTTGGTGGGAAAGAGCTGAGTTTGGTCTGCAAAAAGTGGCACATTGGCTCAACAGGAACCTACTCACAATGAATTATCAGAAAACGAACTTCCTATGTTTCTCAGCTACACAACATGGTCAGCCCACTAAGGATAGCCTAGAAGTACAACATGGCCCGGGTAGAGCACCAAGTGTGATCCTCAGGAAGCAGTCACAAAAGTGATTCAATTCAAAAACAAACATAAATAAATTAAGATAGGGCTATAAACGTGTTTGTAAACGATAGACAATTAGACCAGGAAGAAAAAATTGCATTTCTAGGAGTTTTGTAGGATAGACGATTGACCTGGGCACCATACATTGAGAAAATATGTTGTAAAATTTCTTTTGGCTATTTGTCCTGCGACAGCTCGCTAGATTGAATGACAAAAAGGTACTTTTTACAGCTTACCATGGGCTCTGTCACATATTAGGTATGCTATCTTTTTAGTATGGGGTAATTCATCAAAACAAAATCTTGATAGAGTGTTTAAGATCCAAAAGAAAGTAGTTAGGTGTATAGAAAGAGTAAATAGATTAGATTCATGTAGGCCGTTGTTCAAGAGACTTGATCTCCTAACTGTACCCTGCTTATATGTGTATGAAGCTACTTTATATGTAAAAACGAATGATATTAACCAAAATCTTGATGTACATGATTATAATACAAGAAGCCGAGGAGATTATCACTTGGTGAGTCACAATAGTAGCTTATTCAAACAAAAACCTAGTTATATTGGTAGGAAATTCTACAACAAGCTACCGCAGTTTTTGAAGAGTCTTGAAAATATAGAAATATTTAAAAAACAATTGAAAAAATATTTAGTTGATGAAGCTTTTTGTAGTGTACAAGAGTTCCTTTCACATCAAAATTAAGCCTCACCTCAACTAATTGAAGTAATTATGGTATCTAGTGTATAATATTGTTGATCTGACTTGTCTTATACTCCTTAACTGGAGTGTCCAAGACGTAATCTACAAAAAAAAAGTATGTGGCAGTGCTAAGTGATGCATTTCTGCGCTGGGATAAGCAAATTGATGGACTCTGCAAAAAACCTGCCAAGAACCATCTATAAATTCAGGATGCTAAGACCAGTTGTCAACTTGGTTTATTGTTCCATTGTGCAGTCACTGTTCATGTACGGAATCGTCGGATGGGGTGGAGCCTGTACTGTACATATCAACCCCCTAAAAACAGTGCAGAAGCTTATAATAAAGATCATCACAAAAAAGCGCCAACCCACTATCCCTCAGAGCTTCTGTTTAGTGATTTCAAAGTATTGGATCCCAAAGTATTGTATGCAAAGGAAGTAGCATCTAGGTTACACAAAGACAAATCTGCCTTCCAGAATAGGAATCACCACCAGATACAGGCATCTCCTCATATCAAACAGGGCATAAAAGGCTCTCTATCAAAGACACTACAATCATCTAGCACCAAAAATCTACAACTTAATTCCTGAAAACATTAAAGCAATATGACATATCAAAAAATTCAAGCAACAGCTTCATAACTGGCTAATAAATATTGACAGACAGCATATAGAGAGGATTTTTTCAAGCAATGATTATGATGGAAACTTGTAATTTTGAAAACTCACCAATCCTAAATCCTATATCCTATTCTTAACTAAACCTCCTTTTCCCTCTACTAACACCTACTCTAGAACATGGCATGCCATAGTGGGGTAGGATGATTTCCAAAATATATGTTTCATTTATTATAAGTATCTTATTATTACCTGAATATAATTATTATTGAACTGCTTTGTTAAAATTATTTGTTGTACATTTGAAAAAGGAAATAAAATTATTATTTATTATTTATAATGTCGAAAATAGACATCTGCTTGTTTCATCAAACGTTTTATCACTTTACTGAACAGCTTTACTAATTTACAATAATGTTTGTTCGGCTTTAGGATCTTTGGTGGGTCCACATGAGTTTTATACCTGTAATGGACAGGGCAACAGGTTGTTGGGTTTTGGAAAAGTAAAGCTATTGTTCCTATAAATGAATAGATCTATGAATGCCCATTGTTGGTGACTAGTATGAGAACTGGACCCAAAGGTAATTTGCCATCTGAAGAGAGCATGATTTGGAGTAATGTGGAATACTGGGCTGCACATACAGAGTGACAAAATCTCAATAAAATGGAGCATTGACAGTATAATAACTTTCAAGGGACAATGCTTGTGTCTAAGAAATAGGTACTACTGTAATAAGATATTAAAAAGGAGAAGTAAATAATATTACTTCTGGCAAAGTGAGAATCACAAACTTATCCTATCAGCTGATAGGATCTCATTTTCAATTTTGATACATTTCAGCTACCATATAGTATAAGTAAGACTACATTGATCAGTGAGATATTTTGACTGAAAATCATGTTGGTGAGAAGTTTGAGAAGTAGCTATAAAAACTCAAGGTTTGATTTGAGATAAGAATTTTGTGATGTAATGAAAGTTTCTAGCAGTCTCACAACTCCACAAAATTTCTACTCCAAAATGTGCATTCTATAATCAGCACCAGTGGCGGTCCCAGGGGGGGTGATGGGAGGGGTATATCCCCCGAAATATCAAGATGGATCCCCCCCCTAAAAAATAATTTATTCATAATTATTTATGTATAGTTTTTGCGAGAAATAAATTTAATCTGTGTCATTGTTACTTGTTAGCTAGAAGAATAACCAAGAAGGATGTGTACATCCTTACATCCATTACATTGTTGTGTAACAATCTAAGTATTTTTTGGCTATTCATTTGTAACTTACATGTTAAAAATAGGGCCTAACCATAAAGAAAAAATTCGCAGTGAAAACTTCATTTATTTTTGATTTCATTATACATTTATTTAACTGAACTTTGTCATCATGCTCATTAGCTCATTAAATAATCACATTGACTTAAAATCTATTTTCTTTGTGTTATGAATTTGGGAGTAGCCCAATTTTTTTTTTTTTTAAATGACCTTGGATAACTTTCTTGTTTAGTATCATTTTAAACATTATTAAATTTTAAAGATATTTTTTTATGTAAAGTTTTCTGGATTAGGACATTTTAAGCTAGTTATGGGAGAGTTTAGATTTTAATTATTCATTTTCAATAGAAGTAATTGAATCGATTGGGTTTTCATGTTGGAATTGGTTTTACAGTGAACCATTGTTTTGAGTCAATATCGAGCAGGATTGAGTCCCACGCTAGTCTAGTAAAAGAAGATAGAGCTAGTTTCTCATTCTTTTGCTCTCTCCTACACTCTCTTTACCTGTTCATTTTTCATTTACGGAAAAGGCGTTCTGCGCAGGCCTGCAGGCAAATCGAGAGTTTTGATTTGGTAAAAGTTGCATAGTTTTGTAGTTCCTGTATAGTTTCCGAACATCGATTCCCACCAAGAGCAAACTGAAATTGTAGGCAAGCAACAGGCTCATTACTCGACAAAATTGCATGGAGCAAACACCATGCTGGTTAAGATGAGCTTGTAGTCATTTTTTGAGGTTATGGTAATGTGATAGTTTTGTTTTAGGCCCTTGTGCTGGGGAATGTTTATAATGTCAAATTTATTTTAATTATGTGATTTGAAAAGTTAATATTAGGAAACCGCCACTCACCTCATGTTTACTTTGAATTAGTTTGTTTGATTTGGAGATAATTTGTTATGTACTTCGCCGCTTTATAAGGTAACAACAATATTTTTTATATGAAATACTTTGTTTGTGAATTTATATTTC
Source organism: Conomelus anceps (assembly GCA_948455865.1). Taxonomy (NCBI): domain Eukaryota; kingdom Metazoa; phylum Arthropoda; class Insecta; order Hemiptera; family Delphacidae; genus Conomelus; species Conomelus anceps. Next base: position 98,884,510 of record OX418216.1, read on the forward strand.
TAGCTTATTGTTCTCATGTACGTAATTGATGTAAGCAATTGTTTGTCAGAATTCATAGGCTATGGATAAGACTTAGAGAAGTTTAGTATAAAAAAGGAAGATATTATATATTCAATTTAAATCAGTAGTAAAAGTTAGCATACCGTTTTCAAGGCGATATTAGTGTGATAAAAAGATTATAAATTTGATGATGTAACTAAGCAACTCAACTTCCTTATTGCTATAGATTAATGTGTACTATTTTGAAGTCTGCGATGCTGTGATACTTATGAAGTAAAGGTTAGATTTGTTTAATTGTTTAAATTTTAGGAATGTAGATGTGTAATTAAGCGACATAAATGTTTGGGATTTGTGGTCGTGAAAGCAAATTGGACATAGTAGTCTTCATTTCAAATTAAGGGTTTATTCCGTTATCAAGATAGGAAGTTACAAAATTTGAAATTTCAGCGGTCGCCGAATTGGGGCATTCCCGAATCGCAGAGTGTTCCCGAATCGCAGAGGGTTGCCAAATCGCAGCATTCCCGAATTGGGCCATTCCCGGATAGGACCATTGCTGAATTGGAGTCTCCCCGAATAGTCAAGATTTTGAAACTTCGAGGCTTTGAGTATTCCAGCATTGGAGAGTACAAGAATTGGAAGGTGCCTATTTTCCTGATTGGCAATTCCTGAGCAAGGCTGTATTAGATCAATCGATCAGACATGAACTCAATACCTTAGAATTAGTAAGGATTATCAAACGAGGTAACAAATTTATTATATTTCTTTCTTCGATCAAAGTGAGTGCAACGAATTGTGGGGAACTATTAATTCAATGGGATAATGAAAACGACGATATAATTTTGTTAATTAAAGTAATCTTCAAAATGCGCAATAATTTTAAAGACTTGAGATAATGATAAGGTTAGACAGTAATGTTGATTGAAATGTATGTTCTTTGATTTGGTTATTTTGAGGTTAATGAGGTGTGATTATATTTTCGAGTGGTTGTTTCCTAAACATGCCCTTCATTTGGCTTGGTAACCTAGTTCCTCTTGGTTTTGTATGCATGGGTATTTGATGGTGTTTTGGTGTACAAGCGTGTAGAAAAAAATGTTTTTCTTTTTCCACGTTTCGCCTTCTAAATTTTTGGTTGTTTGCATCGTTCTAAATTTATTCTAAATTAAAACAAATTGATGTGACATTTGTGTAGCTAAAGGAAATCAAAGGAAAAACACATACTATGATTGGGTCCTATTTCACCCAGGTACAAAAAAGTATTATATTAGCTATCATAAATACTATTAGCTTGAGCATATTTTAGAGCTTAAATACTTATAAAAATACGTTTTTAGGCTTTAAATTCCACATTTTTTCCGGGGGGGGGGGACCCAGACATTGCGTCATCCCGCCCCAAAATTAAATCCTGGGACCGCCACTGATCAGCACCAATAAGGAAAGCTCAAATTCAACAAATTGGTCAAACTTTCCAACTATTATAGAATAATAGAAAAAGGACAAACAAAGGAATGTTTCCACTTTTACAAACAATAGGACAACCCTTTCCGATCCCTTCAACCTGTTGCTTTGTCTACCTTCAGGTAGAAGATGCATGTGGACTCATCACAGATCCCAAAGCCGGTTGGGCTAATTTGAAAATTATTCCTAAGCTCCTCCCCTTTGTTACTAGTGGTTGCATACACAGCCAATCACATCACTTGTCGCTCAGCCAATTGGAGGCTTCCATTTTGAAAGGTTTGATTGCGATTGATAATGGTGTAACTGGTATAGTACCTCGTTTTTAGAATAGACTCTTCTATATAAGCATAAAGATGTAGTTGTGACAATATCAAGTCTAAAGCCTTGGTTTCCAACTCGCGGTCTCAGACTAAATGGACAGCGGACAGGGCTGGAATACAATAAAATTTAGGCTTTTTGCATAGAAACCAGTATTGAAAGCATAGATTGTAGTGTATTCCGCTCTTTCTGCTGTCTATTTAGTTCGAATCCGCATAGTTGGAACTTAATAGTCTATTGCAGATATCTACTCAACATCACTATCACTAATAATATGAGGAAGAGTTTAGTACTTCAAAAAGTCATTACACATTTCAAAAAGTTATTATTGATTTCAAATCAATTTCATTATTGCTAAAGATCAATAATATCGATGGATCTGTCCTTGGCCCACTGCTCTTCTTAATCATGATTGATGATCTCAGCATAAATGTCCCTTCAGAAATTGTCTTGTATGCAGATGACACCACAGTTCTTAATAATGCTGAGAAGACTGTATTTCTGGTTTTCTCATTAACAGAAGCCACTAAACCCCTCAAAAATACATTGAAAATACATATTTGTGAACAGACTGGAGATGAATGCAGCTGCCCTGTAATTAGAAGATCTGATACAGTGAAATACTTGGGAGTTCAAATAGATGATTTGTTCCGATGGGAGGGTCAGGTGGCTGGTGTTGTTAAAAAGTTGAGAAAGCTTGTATATATATTCATGCAGCTGCGCAACATATTACCGGTATCGGATGTTAGAATGGTTTACTACTCTCTGGTGGAATCTGTTATTAGATATGGTATTCTTATATGGGGAGGAGCTTATTATAATACAATAGATCCGCTTCTTAAAGTGCAAAAACTTCTACTCAGAGTTATTAGCTATAGGCATCGGTTATTCCCATCAATTCAGTTATTCTGGGATTACAGGGTACTTAGCGTTAGGCAGTTATACATATTAGTAGTTAGCGCATATATAAAGAAACACCCAAGCCAAATTCAATTCGTTGATCATGCTCACAATACCAGAGCTCGAAATAGAGATATTTCAGTTCCCAGAGTAAACTCAACATTTGCTCAAAAATCAGCATTATATGTTGGCTCTAAAGTTCTGAATAGAATGCCGAGTCTTTTGAAGAACGAGGCTAACTTGAAAAAATATAAGAGTTCATTAAAGAAATGGCTAATAGATATAAATTTCATTGAATCCGAAAAAATTTTAGCAGGTAACTTCTGAATGTATAATTAAATAAATTCAATATATAAAGTGTTTAAAACGTTCAGTCAATTTTCCAGACAATAACTATAGCATGTAATGTTTCATCATATTGTTTATGTAAAAATACTTATAATGGTATATGACATTGTCTTTTGTAGGGTGTTTTTTATTGTTGTATAGAGTTAGCAGTGATAAGTTTGTAGAGTTAGAAAGGTGGTAGATAGTAGTATGTAGTGCTAGGTAGTATATAAGTAGTCATTTTGGTGTTAGTAATATTAGTGTTAGTTATATAATGTAGAATATTTCAATAATAATTAGAATACTAACATGGATAATCAACAATAATGTTTCAATTATTTTAAAAGGAATTTTGCATAAATTGAAAAACTTACTAGACTGTTTCACCCCAGCACATATTTATATAGTGGGGTGTTCACGAGTAATCAATATGAAAATATTTATACACAGACATTGTAAAAATTTATTATTATGTATCAAATGAAAATAAACTCCTCTGGACAGGGTTGTTCAGAGAAAATTGAAATTGAAATTGAAGGATACAGATGACACTCAGGCTATGGCACTGTCTAAGAATAATCTGAGCATTGTCCGGAGTTGGTTAAATGCTAATGAATTGTTTCTTAATGAAGACAAAACAATGACTGTCACTTTTGGGCTTAAAAATAGATCTTCTTCAAATAATACTGGTAATGCTCAAAAATTCCTAGGAATCACTGTAGACTCAACTCTAAGTTGGACACAACACATAACTAGTCTAAAAAATAAGTTGAGCAGCAGTGTGTTTGCCCATTGTGTGGTAAGCTTGGCCAAGATGGTCTCCGACAAGCCTATTTTGGCCTTTTCCAATCCCATATTTCATATGGTCTGATAGTCTGGGGTTGTGCCTCACAAGCACAAGACATTTTCATAATGCAGAAAAAGGCTGTCAGAGTTATTGCCAGAGCTGACAATCGTGAGCATTGTAGAAACATTTTTGGAGAACTTGGTATTTCAACACTTTTTTCATTATACATAATGCAGTGTTTGTTGTTTTTAAAAACCAACCCAGATAAAATGGTGATGAGAAGTACTACACATTCATATGATACAAGATTTAGTCAATCCCCTGAATGTTACCCGAAGTAGACTACATAAAACGGAACAAAGTCCCTCAAATGCATCAATTAAGTTCATGAACAGGCTTCCTATTGAGGTGAGGCAACTTGATCATAGGAAGTTCAAACTTATAATACAAACATTCCTCTTGAGTAACCCCTTTTACTCAGTTAAAGAGTTCTACAACAGAAAATTGACTGTGGAGGATTTTAAAATTTAATAATTGACCAATTAAGTGACTATAATGTATTATTTTTATTTGATGACTTATTTGTATCTAGTTTTATATTGACTTGCCTATGTATCAATGTGTGATATTCTTTTGGGCTGATAAAAATATTCTATTCTATTCTATTGAGAGCACATTAAGTAATACAGTAGAGTCTCAATTATTCAAGGTTTGATGGTCCAAGTTTCTGTTAAATCCAAGCTATTAATGCATGTTTAAAAAAACATTCATCTGAACAATCACGAATTTGCTTCTTTTTATCACTTTTAAGTAATAAATCTGGACAGATTTTTCCAGTGGAAATGAAATTTTTTAGTCTTTGTAGGTAATATTTCTATGTTCTTTCCCATTCATAAGTGCTATAATAGAAGCACTATTTAGCTAGACTGAAGTTTTCATTGAAACGCCATTTTTCGCCAGGTTTCTGTGTAATTCGACTTTTTTGTACTTAATTTGTCCCATTCAACCCGAATTACCGGGACTCTACTATATTAGTAATAACAACTATCCTATTACAATAAAAGTGACAGCCACGAGCCGTAGCAGGTATCTGTTCAATCAAATAGAGATAAGCTGCGTTCTACTGGGTCCACTTTGTAACGGTAACCGATTAGATTGGTCAGCAAAAAGGCACTGTTCTCTGCTGTAAAATCACTTCCCGGTGGTTCGGAACTCACCTAAAACTGTAGGTCCAACTCATCAATCATCATCATTCAACTCATCACCCACGCACAGGTCACAGACCTATGTGGGCTTCATCCTCAAAAAAAATAAGAAGAACTGCAGCATTCGTACAGTATAATATTTAATTAAATTTCGTTCAATAAGCGACTGAATCCACCAGGAGAGTTTTTCTAATAAGCAATGCTATTCAATAACTCTGACTGTTTTTCAAGATGTCTATTCTATATTTGAAGCTATCAAATTCACAATCAGCTGGCAATCACTAATCTTATTTGGGAGGATTAACGGTTTAATACTGTTAAATCAGTATTTTATTATTTTAGATCACATAATCAGAGTCAATTTATTTATAATAAGAATGACGTTCTCTAATCTCATGCATTAAAAAACTGTTGATAGATGAACATGAAGGAGAACGAGTTTGGTTGCTAGTCTATTAGTGATCAAGTGGACAACTTTACAAAAAATTGTACAGCAGTCATGCCAGATTGAATAACAACGCCTACATTACAAAAGAATCATAACCTTTCCGTAAATTCCATTTAGAGTGCTGGCCAAAAGCCTTTGTAGAACAAAAAAAATTCATATTTGAGAATAATCTTGTTAGAATTTCAACCATGATTTTTTTATTTTATAATTGAGTATTATATCCTATTAACTACTATGAAAAAACTGTGAACATTTTATATGATTTTTTTGTACTTCATGAAGGCATAACCTTCCAAAATATTCGAGCTCCGCTGCCAATGAAGTGGAATTCAGTCATACCCCTTCCAGAATGTTAATTTTCATATTATTAGAATTTTTATCAATTAAATTATCGACTATGACCTTTATCACTATTTTGGCTGTAGTATGAGCTCAGAGATTCGATTTACCGATCCATTATCATTGCTTTTAAAATCTTTATTACTTATGCCGATTATCAGAGTAAACTACTCTTCTAAAATGCTTAAGTCTCTGAAACCGAAATTTGAAAATATTTTTTTCTCTTTCAAAAGAAACATCAGAAACCAATCACAAATTATGGTTGGTGGATTAACTTGAACATAATTACATATAAAAATTTAATTATATTATAGAATAGACCAAATAAAATTTTTACAAAGTAAAAATTATTATTTCTCACGAAAAGGTTAACCCGATTTCACCTCATCTTCCTTACCTTGAATTATAGTAAATTTATAAGGTACCTTTCTTTTGTCAAATTCATCAATAAATTTAACAAATCTTTTTACCCATCAAATTAATTAATGTTATATACTGTACAGGGTACTGGGAATTAATTAGTTTGAGGAAAGGTACATTGAAAAGTTAATTGATTCATTGATGGAATGTTTGGTTGATGTATCCTTTCCAGTCATACGTGGGTCATTCGCTCTGATTATTACAGTAATAGATATTATTTATTACAATGATTTTATTACAAGGCTTCTCACAGTCTCCATATGGCCCCATACTTTTTTTTGAGGTGTTGCTGCCTTTTGAGATGCATCGCTGCTTTTTAAATCCTCTTCTGCAGCATCAATTTTTATAAACAACTTTTATGAACAATTTTTATAAACAGAATTTTTATTCTACAAAGTGAAACTTCAATTTTCACAGAAGAGTTTTACAACTGAGTTAGATAATGTAAATTATATAAGAGATTCAAAGCTTAACCATATTCTAATTGAAGGCCTAAATGGATTTTTCATTTCTTCATAGAACAACAAAAACATAAATATAGCAAATCATGTTCTGTGAACTAACTTCAACATTATTGAAGATTAAATCATTATATAGTAGATTACACCACTCAAAATTATCCAAAAGTTTTTAAAACCACAAAAGTGCATTTCAAGCTGGCCGAAATCGGACATGCGTTGCCCATTCTAAAGTTGTGCATCTCTGATGACATGCAGCTATAATACTGCGAAGCTATAATACTGTGAGTTGATACACTCTTCAGTATAGAATTTAGAAAAAATATGCTTGTAAACTGATTTTCGTTTCAGTGTGCAACTAAATATCGACTTAACCCACTTTCAAACTATAAATTGCAATTGGAGTTAGCAAAAAAAGTTCAATCGCTACAAAAGTGGCCTCTTGTGTAACGGGAGATATTTTCTAGCCGAATTTGATATACGATGCTCGACGACAGGTGTACTATATCGACGTTGCATTGTGATAAATAAAAAGCGTTTATGAAGTCTTCATGACGGCGCCAAAGCATCAATCACCCTTTCAACGGGTGGCTCTTAATCGGCCGGCTCATTCACCCAGCGGCTGCTGCTGTTCTCTGCTCCACAATGGCAACGGCAGGCAGCTTGCTACTTCGCTACAAAACACTTCTAAAAAATCACAACTCTCACTGTCATTCTCTCTCACTATCTTTATCTCTCTCTCTCTCTCTCACTCTCTCTCTCTCTCTCTCTCTCTCTTTAGTGCAGCAAATGATCATTGATCAGTCCATTCAGCGATGAACTCGGAGTGTAGAGAATGATCGATCGATCGTTCGCTTGAGTCACGTATCATTGCGAGCTTCTCAAGTAGAGTGTGCAAAGTTGCACTCGTTTGATGTTCAGAGAGATTTATGAGATAGTTTTGGCGAAATTAAGTAACGATTGCACTGTTGATAACCTGAACAGTGAACACCTCAAGCATCTGCTTAATCTCAATTCTCTAGCGAGTTTGGTCAAAACTACGTTAGCAATAACGCTAATGCTAACTTGAACACTATGCATCTGTTTACCTTGAATGCTCTAACGAGTTTGGACAAAACTACATTGGCAATAACGCTCATGCTAATCTGAACACTCTATGCAACTGCCGGCTCTAAATGCTAGATGCTATTTTGCTAGAATTTGGATAAAACTTCACGATGTCAACCATAACACTTTATGCATCTTCCTGCTCTTAATGAAAGATTCTATGGAGCAGGCATGATCGTTATCGTCAGTAGTCTTGCAAAAAAACTCTTCATTGTGTGAATATATGATAATAATAATAATAATAATAATAAGTAGATCTGTATGTTTTCCATGACAAAATACTTAATGAACAATCTAATATTAAAACTGACACTGTATTTCACTTTTATATATTGTTTTACTCACTTATATTGGAGATGCCAACTTATATTGTCAGAGGCTGACTAAGATTCTTTTCATAAGTGAAATGCATCCCTCTAGCATCTCCAATATAAGTGAGTAAAACAACATATAAAAGTGAAATACAGTGTCAGTTTTAATATTAGATTGTTAAATAAGTAGATATTTTGAAATTCATTTAAAATTTTCAGTAAATATGTGGCATAGTTTGTGATTGACAAACTATCGATAAACTCACGAGATAGTGAGTCTATGCCGCATAGGAAATTGGGTGATACTTGTCTGACAGCCTATACTAATTGAAATGCATTTGTTGATTGGTGGGAATCACAGGATAGGATTCATGTATCCAAGATCATATTATTGGAAAAGATGAACGGTATTGAATGATCATTGTAATGATTGCATAAGACATAGTCTTATAGACTACTTCATAGACTTGCCATCTGTTCAGTCATGTACGGTGGATTATCCATTTTGATTGTTTCAGAACTGATTGAAATTGTAGATTTGTAGGTTAACAATCTAGTTCTTATCCCTTTGTTCTACAAATCTGTAGCTGTCACTTGATCTCCTTTCCTTTTATTCGAAATTTACCACTATATTAATTATATCGTCTTTTGCTGTCTTCTTTAATGTGTAACCTATACAAAATTCATGTCATCGAATAAAAATAATACCAAATCAAAATATTGATGTACATTGAAATAACATAGTATTGTGAATCAATCGACATTTGAAAATATTTATAATCAATCAAATAAATATCTTGGAGAGAATACGCATCGGATATAAAAAATAGATTCGATCCAGTTTCTAACGTCACTGACTCTCAACAAATCGAAGAGCACGTTTAGATTAATTAATAAATAGTCTGGAAAGAATACCTATTTCAGGATATTCTTGGCAAGACGTTCCGATTAACCATTTCCATCAGTGTATTATTTCTCAACACTTGATAACGTTTGTGACACCCAACGTTATAAAAACGGCATACTTGGAAAGATGAAGAAGATGATAACGTTTGTAATAGCACTAGCACAGCTAATGAAAATGTAATAGAAAGTACTAATATCTTATTATCTTATATTATTATGTGTTTAAAGAGAAATTAGTTGCCTAGAAGATCACTATAACTGTATAATTACATAAATGAATATTAGGCTACTAGCAGGTTACCTGATTAATTAAATCGGGGTTTCTAGACCGTGTTTTGCAAATAAAATAATTTTATACTTTTTTTTCCTTACCCACATCACCTCCTTCTCCCTTTTTCTTCTTCTTTTTAAATCAATCAAGCAATCAATCTTATTATTATTTCAGTAATTCCATTCTAGATAATTTAGAAATAAATGCCCATATAGGTGTGCAGTCCATTGTCAATTTCTTAAATCAGTTGAAATTAAAGATAAATAGTAAAAAATTCCAATATCTACAATTCAAAAAAAAACATAATTCAATTAAAGATAGGCCTATAAACGTGTTTGTAAACGATAACCAACTAGGCCAGGAAGATAACATTGTATTTCTAGGAGTTTTGTTGGAATGAATGATAAGACTTGAAGTGTCACAACCACATTTATTGAAAACAGTGAGATACTAGTTTCGGTTGCTACGCCATTATAAATCTCAAACAAATTGAAACTAAAGTACAGAGTAGCTCAATAAATGCAAGTACTAAACACGGAATAATACTATTGACTGAGGAAGAAAGTGCCTCTGATAGGCTGACCTTCATTGAAGGTCTGTGATTGGCTGAAGTCCTCAACAAGACATGCCCACAGGTGGGAGGAGCAACAAGCAGAAATAAGTGTCAAAATCAAGAACCAAAAACCGTGAACACATAGAAAGCAACAAACAAGAACAATACACAAGTAGGCTAGACTTTAAAAACTTTAAAATTAAAAAATTATAGATTGAAATGCAGGCCAAAAGTATTATTATTTTTATTATTATTGTCCTTCTCCTCCTTCTTCTGTTTTTTTTCTTCTTCTTCAGTGGCTAGCATCTAGTCGATTATAATATTATATTAGATTATTTTCTCCTACAATCTGGTCATAATTTTTTTCGGTGGATGAAGCCCACATGAATCTGAGACCTGTGCGTAAGTAATTAATTGGATGATAGTGAGTTGAACCTACAGTTTTAAAGGGGTTCTAAACCACCAGGAAGTGATTTTACAGCAGAGAACAGAGTAGGTTTTGCTGGACAATCCAATCGGCCATAATAATTGAGATTCAAGTATCACCGCACCCAGCAGAAATCAATCCTGAAAGTAGGAAAATGACATGCTTAATTTTTTGCTTGCTGACGTCAGACTCAACCACTTTTTGCGCCAGTTCATTTTTTCAGTAACATTGAACGAGATATCGTTTCAAATTCTGATACAGAAGCCTTGAACATAAGATCCTGTTTTCTGGATTTTAAAGCGGCTTAAATTTGTTTATGCATATCGAACGAATTCGGAAGATCACTGCACGAAATACTTATTGATGTAGTCAACCCACAACAAGTTTCATTTCAGATTCCTATTTAGTTCTTTCTGTGGGATAAATCGAGTTGAAATTTCCGACCTGAATAAGCCTGTAGACACAAAGAATTTACATACTGTAATTACACTTGAATTTAATAAACCACAAACTATCAGCCCTATATGACTTACAATGAATAGGCAACAATACGTTAGTTTGATGTAACTGAAAATTTAACAAACTGACAAATATACAGAAACAGAATTTATTAATTTCGAATTCCTCAAAGGGATATTAATTTATACTGAAGACATCCGCATTGATGGATATTGACAATCGTACATTGTTCGATTCCCGGCGGTGACTGATATTTTTGTACAGAAGCATTCATCGATTTCCATCAGCTAAAGGAGGTGTATAGCCTGACACTAAAAAATCATTATTTTTCATGTATGTTATGGGTTGAGATCCTTTTTCAAGAGATATCCACTCCCCCCCAGAATATTTCCTCCCTTGATATCCCCCCGAAAAAGTTTTTGTAAGTATACCACTTATCAAACACAGTGGCGAGGCGTCCGGTCATCGTTTGATCCGGCGATGAGTAGAGAAATTTGACTAATAATATTGAAATAATCTCAACTCTTAAATAATGGGCATTTGTAGGCTTCAAAGCCCAGAAATATGTTCAAAAACTGTGAAAATTGTATCAAAAACCAATAAGAATATGACGAGTAGACGCTCAATATGTATAATGAAGCGCAAAAGGTTTGCGAATCACACCAGTCCCCTCCCGCGCCTGGCTCGATTCCCCCTGCCGTCAGTTTTTAAACCATTCAAGTAATGCTTGTGATACATCGAAACCGGCTGCGATGAATAAGGCTTCGTGCGTTCTCGGCGACTGTCGTGGGTTTTCGGTAGCTGCCTCCTAATGCTTCCTCCTCACAGTCCACTCACAGCTTCTGAGCTTCAGTTACAGCGTTGTGGAAACAACGGGAATTTCGCGTATGCTAAATTATTCAACTTTTACAATATAGGCTTATTATTGTTTTGCAATTTAGTTAATCCTTTTCATATTTTTAGAGTGTGATCTATTATTATACTATTTATTATTCATTAGATGGTTAAATTTATTTTAATAAATTAGATCGAGTGAGTGCATCATATCAGAGCCTATTATTTCGGCTGTTTTTGCGTTTTTTCCTATATTATCCATCGTCGGTCTATGGTAGTGGGGAAGATATATATCACGCAAGAGGTGCAATTGGATAAAATACTTTTTAGTTCCCTGCCTTTTGAATTGGGTCTTTGCCTTTTGTTAGGCCTATTCAGAGGAGAGATTTCAGATGCTCAAAAGCTTCAAAAGTCACCAATTTGCCTCGAATTTTTAAACATTTTCCTGGGGAGGGCCTTTGGACCCCTTTTGGTGCTGGTGGGAGAACCCCCCTGCGATGACCGTGAAGGATTCCACGCCTCGCCACTGATCAAACAATGATATTGTAGGATCACGAGAGAAAGTAATAAGAGAACAAACTTTTGCACTTCCCAAGATTTTGATTTCTCATAGGTGGAAATTTTTCATTAAGGTGCACGGTACATTGCCACACCTAAGAATAATTTGCTAGATAATCTAAACTATACTTCACGCGATTAGATCAGGCGGCTGCAAAATATTGCGGTGGTGCCAGATATGAGACCATGCCAACACCTGATAGTAGAAAAACACCAACCTCGATGCACGAATTGGAAACACCAACCATGCTGTGATGTCTACTCTACACTGACTTTATATAGAATATAAATATAGTGACTACATATAGTCACTGCAGTTTACTCCACGAGTCTGACTCTAGCAGTCAGTTTTTTCGCAATACCACAATTTATCCCAACCGCCTAATTTCATGGCGAGGAGTAAAGGTTATTGGAGATAACATTCAACATAATCTGTGATGTTTTCCATGACGAAATACTTAATGAACAATCTAATATTAAAACTGACACTGTATTTCACTTTTATATATTGTCTTACTTATATAGTGGAGATGCTTGAGGGATGCATTTCACTTCTGAAAAGAAGCTGACGAAGCTTCCAATTCAGAAGTGAAATGCATCCCTCAAGCATCTCCAATATAAGTGAGTAAAACAATATATAAAAGTGAAATACAGTGTCAGTTTTAATATTGGATTATTCAACACAATGTGTAAATGAAATTTATATCTATTCGACGTTTATTCCATGTGTGAATGAATGCTGAATGATAAATAACGATAATGTGGTGAAACATGAATTCATTTTTAAAACAAGAATTCAGCAAATTTACGAGTGGATGAATTTTACTCCATGCATCAAATATCAATCATTAATAATATGGGAAAATATGTGTGAAAAAGCATTGAAACAAGTTCAAATACCATACAATATCCGCTATTTAGTCGATAAATTCAACCTGAATCCATTTTTATTAGTATTTTAGCATATACAGTAACTTTAAAATATAAATAGTAAGTAATTTTATGCATCGCATCAATGTATCGATTCAGTACTAGAATGTGTAATTATGTGAAAAAAATCCCTACTACACTGAAAACTGATGTTATATTAATTTTTTCTACGATTAAGTCTTCCTAAACCTGAACCTATGACAGTGGGGGATAAAAATATGATGAGTATATTATAATTTAATCATAATATTTTATTATAATTTATTCATCATAAATTTTATGATGATAATCAGAAGTATTGGTATATAGGAATATCCACAATTATAATAAAATATGTGGAAAGTTTTTATGCTCAGCCATTTCAAGGTGAGAATGTCAACCTATTATGCGAGTAAATTCCAAAGCAATTGCTTCAATTGAGGGATTATTTATCAACAGTCTCGTTCAGTATCATTGCAAGTAACATATTTTTCAGATTGCAAAATGAATGTGGATTCAATTCAACAAATTATTCTCATGAAGGAAACAATGGTACAAGAATGTGGTTGAACATATTACACAAGTGTTAAGACTCTTGAATATTATGAAATTTTTTCACACTTGTTTTGTTGATGCTTTATCAATATTCAATCTTTGATGAAACAAAAGTATTGCTGGGCACCTATGATATAAAAATTAGGGAATAATTAGTTGAAATCTACTTATTCTTTTTTTCAGAGATCATGAAATCTTCTAATACCATGTTTTCTTTTAATAAGTTGATTAGATGGGGTCCAGAACAGGATGTCCTCGAGGCTTTCACAAAGTCAATGTTATTTATTTTTGTTTTAAAAATGTCAAATATTACGTTTGTGATGTTTTACTACTTGAAAAATTATTATTGATACCAATTCTGTAAAATCTTACACATTATACCTAAGGACAATTGCACCTAAGATCGAAGTCAATAACTGTTGAAAGGAAGAGGTTAAATTTGTTATGTTCAAATTTTTATCTTTTTCAAAACAGTATAGCTTTTTTAAAGGCCGATAAACACTTATTTTGAATAAACAAATGTAGGTGAAATCAGGACAATTATTTCATTCACATTTTCAACGAATCATAACAAAAAAAATTTTGTTGTTCTATTTATTCTTCTACATTATATTTATGCAGCCATATTTCAAAGGAGCAACAGGCTTTTCATCCCAAACTGGTCCCTTGACTAACAAAATGTTAACTCAAGTATAATTCAACAAAATCTTTTGGTTTTATTGGCCAGCATTTCAATCACTATTATCACAGACCAATCACAATTGGAAAATCACATTTGAAAAGCTCAAAAAACGTTGAAATTGAATTCTTGCTTAGATAATTAGTAGGAAGCTGTTAATAATAGAGCGGTGTATTTTACCTGTGGTAAATTGATCCAGCGATGAGCAGTCTACAATTATTGTATTACCTACCTTCTATTTCCTTTCAAAAGTAACAGTTTGTAAAGTGTAAAAGTGATGATGTTAAAATCGATCGAGTTTAGATAAAAATAATCACTGTAATGTCTAATTTCAATTAATCAAGCGTGACAAGCGAATTGATTGAATTTTCTGGGAAAAAATTTAGTTGAACTCACAACGTGCTTTTACTACGGTACTGATGGATTATCAACTCTAGCAAGCACACGGAAGCTTTTTTAATTTTTGATGCTAATTGAAATATGGTTTTTGTTCTATCAATTAGAACGGGTTATCTCATTTCCTTGATTAGAATTTTTAACCTACAATGTCTTGAAATTGGTATTTATACTGCGGAAATTACATTTTTATAGTCGAATGAAACAGCCGCCGATAAAACGTTTCAGTTCAAAAAGGTTATCAGATATTACTATATCATTACATGTGTTTTTAAACCTAAAATAAACGCAAAAGTAGTAGAACCGTTTTGCTTTGTTCAATAGTAACAACAAGATTAATATTGAATTATCTTTACAATGTTTTGAAAAAATATAATTGCTCTCAATGAATAAAAAAGGTAATGATGCATACAAACCACAACTATTTGATTATTTTTTAGATTAGAGTGAGAAAGTTATGGGATCAACAAGTTGAGTTTTGTCTATTTTGAAAGGAATTCTTCAATATATCTGTTCTAAATGTTAAGGCCTGCTTCAGATCATTCATGAACTCGTCAACCACTTGCCGTTAAAAGTATATTTTTTTCATATTTGTCAGGGTAACAAGTTATGTGTTAAGAGTCACATAGAAAGTATAGTATTATATTATATAAAATGTACAAAACGACTTGTTTCTCTACTATTAGACTACAGAGTCTCTGTTTTCTGAATAACTTTTGGGTAGAGTAGGCCTACATATTCATCATTATTAATATTCGAGCAATCCCTGCTAAATTGAGACTAGGTTACTGCTGTAATTTTTCACCATATTTATCAGTTTTATTTGTACAGCATGTTATTTTGTCGTTAGTAGTCAAACAATTTCTATAAGCAATATGAACTGTTTTCGTGCTCAGTAAAATACAACTGGCAATAAAGCTTTTAGCACAGATATCAAAACGGCGAAAGTTTCAGAGAGAAATTAATTACATATACATTCCCACAACTGCATATTCTCCCTGATCGAATACCTCCTAACCCAGAAATTAATGTTCATGGTCATGGTAATAATTGTTCTATGCGATGGGTTTAGAATGCAGTGCATTTCGAAAATAATCAAATATTTATGGATATAGATGTGGATACTGGAATTAAATAAACGTATGCATCATTCGAGTAGTAGTAGATAAGTTACCATACATCAAAGTAGCTCTCATATATTTGGAGGTAGGCCTCTGCTCTATGTTAGATAAATTCCTATTGAAAGCAGTTGGCCAGTAGTCCCTATTGAAAGCAGTTGGCCAGTAGTCAATGTCTGCATTCATAGGATTAAACAAGCAGCTTGGAAATCAATTTAGTTTTCAATTTGCTAACTGCTCGAGTCGAATCTTTTTTGGGCGAGAGTTCAGTGAGGTGGGAACAGGAAACGTTTGGCAGTCTTGCCATCTCTCTTGGATCGGTTCGGTAGGTTTGATTGGCCGATACAAAAGGTAAGCCCTGCTTGACTAGCCGCCTTTGCTTGCCCTTAGTGGGAGCGTTGGAAACGCTGCCCTTCAAGGGCTTTCACCCTAACAGTGAGGCGGCCCTTAGAAGGTGTCTGTCCATGTCCAAGGCGGTGGTGTGATTCAGGAAAGCTCCAGCTTTCATCAGTTGCTAAGTCAGGCCCAACTCGATTATGCCAAGCCTGACCGTGCGCTCAAATGCAGTCTTGCTCAAAGCCAAAGTTTCCAACTCAATACTTTTCGCAATTTGAAAGCACTTCTAGGCTGTTGCGCTTCCACTACGGAGGCCGAGGCAAGCAGCCAGTTATTTTCGGCAAAGCAGTTTCATTCAGTCAAGCTATATTTAGAACTGAGTTTTTGTAAGGTCTTTAAAATACATCCCCCAGTTCGATTTTACCCCGAATATTGCGTACAAGCTTTGCTTCATATAATGATAGTTAATAACAATAATAATAATAATAATAAGTGACCTTGCTTGCTCAGGTCTGGTGTTAGAGATTTCAGGTTTTTGTTTTATACTAAAACTAAACTCCGTATAAAAGTTTAATCTTTAGAACAATACTCGCTCAGTGCCTTATATGTTTTCAATACTCAAACCAAGAAAGGTGTATGAGGATGTATCCTCTCTCCCAAAATATTTAAACAACAATAAAAATAACTAGTATTTTCAGTAAAAACAACATTATGACTGATGAGTATTTGTGTTACTTTGGTGACAGTTGGTCTACCAGATTGTGGGTTCGCCCCAGCTATGAATAAATAGCAAATCAAATCAAATCAAATCATTTATTGCCAAAAAACATTAGAAATGTTACAACAACGTCAAGATATTATGTCCTAAATATATAATGAAAACTACAATAACCATGTCATAAATAGCCTATATGACCAATACCAAAAAATATTAATACAAAAACATATAACACACGAATCAAAATTCAATTTCAAAAAACTCTTCTATCGCATACAGACATTTTTTGATTAACAAGTCTTTTAAATATGTTTTGTAGGATTTGATATCCATTACTCTTACTGATTCAGGTAGGCAATTGAATAATTTTATGGCCATTTGCTGCCAGCTCTTTTGAGAAACTTTGTAGCGGCAGTGTCTGACTCTCACTTTGCATTTGTTTCGTGTGTTATGACTATGGAAGTCAGAGTTAATTTCAAAATCTTGAATGTTTCTCCTAATGTACAGCAAGCATTCAAATACATATAAAGATGGCAATGTTAAGACACCCCTTTCTATAAATAAATTCCTACATGGTGTGCGAGGGGGCTTTCTACATAAAATTCTTAATGATTTTTTCTGTAACCTAAAAAGAATGATTGCAGTAGAGCAATTTCCCCATAAGCGGATACCATACACAAGATGACTTTGTATGTAAGAAAAATACACATTCATTAGTACAGGCAAACCCACAATTCTATCAAGTCTTCGCAGAAGGAATATACCTTTATTTACTTTTTTGGCAATGTAACTGGTATGGCACTTCCAATTTAAATTTGTGTCAATATTCACTCCAAGGAATTTCATTGACTCTTTATCTACTAACTTAGTGTCACAACTGAATATCATATGTTTTGTTTTCTTAATGTTTAGACTGAGGTTATTGGCTGCACACCAATCTTCTATAGTTGAATTATTTTCACAGATGATTGAATGTATATCTTCCTTAACGCTGCTACTTACTTTAAGACCTAAATCGTCTGCATATAAATAAGGACTACCGCCTCTTTCCCATACTTTGATTATATTTGGCAGATCATTTATGTATATAATGAACAAAAGAGGACCAAGAATTGAACCTTGCGGTACACCAAACCTGATTATTCCACCCCTTGAATACTTTCCATTCTCGAAAACGAATTGTTCCCTCCCCGAAAGATAGGAAAAAATAAAATTAACAGCCGAATGATCCAAACCATAATAAGACAGTTTCTGACCCAATTTAATATGCTCAATAGTTTCGAAAGCCTTGGTCATGTCGTAACTAGTAAAATTTACATATTTTTTGTTCTCAAGATCATCCATTACTTCTTGTATAAGCCTTGAGACATTGTCACATGTACAATGATTCTTCCTGAAACCATATTGTTCACTTGAGAACAAATTATTCTGTTCAAAATAGGCTGTCAACTGCAATGAAATAAGCTTTTCGAAGATTTTAGATATTATATTTATTATACAAATCGGTCTGTAATTCTCTATATCTGCCTTATCACCATTCTTGTATACAGGCAACACCTTGACCCTCTTCAATTCATCTGGAAAAATCTCCAAGTCCAAGCACTTATTGAATAAGTCAGTCAAAACTTCTGATATGTATGGAGCCGCTAATTTAATAATTGAAGAATTCAATCCATGTATATCTAAACAATTACTATTGCTTAGTTTATTAATTGTGTCAAAAACGTCTTCTACCCTAAAATGTACAAACTTGAAAATAGAATCTGGTTTTTTAATTTTCTTAAGGTAATAATTATGGTCAAATTTACTCTGGGGAATATTTTTGCTAAGCAATTCAACTTTTTTTAGAAAAAACACATTGATATCATCTATGGACATTTTGCACATATTTCCCAGTGCTTTACTGATTTTAGTAGCATGCTTATTTATAACTTCCCATGCTGCTTTTGTCTTATTCCGGCTATTCTGTATATACTTATTATTATAATCAAGCTTGGCTTTTCTTATTGCAGACCTGTATTCACTTCTCATCCTATAATATTCTAATCTAAAGACATCACTAGTGGAATTTCTATGCAGACAATACATTTGCTCACACCTCATTTTCAAAGTTGATAATTCCGAATTGTACCAGCCATTTTTCGACCTAGTTGAAGATGAACTCCTCTTTTTAATTAATGGAAAAGTCAGGTTTACCGCCCACATGAGAAGCTTTTGGAATTCTTTTATTTGTAAAGCAAGATCTTTCAGTGCATATACGCTTATCCAGTTTATCTCCTGTAGGCGTTTCTTGAAAGTGAGTATACTGTCATCGCTTATTACTCTAGTAACAATTATATTCTTATTCTTGTTGTTATTTATTGTATTTTCCAGTTTTATTGACAACCCAATAGCGAAATGATCTGAGAAAATTGTGTTTATTATTTTACTTTCCCATCTACTAAAATGAATGTCAGTAGCAATATTATCAATGCACGAGCCACCAGTTGCACTAGGTCTTGTTGTCTTATTTGTTGTGATTTGCATATTAAAGCTAATTAGTAAATTGAGAAGATCATCTCTTTGACTAGATTCTAGATTAAAATTAACATTGAAATCAGCACACAAAATAACATTAAATTTTTTAAAAGTAAACAGATAGCATAACATATCATTAAGTATGACTAGAAAATTATTAAAGATTGTACTATCTATGTTAAAGGGTCTATATAATGACATGTAGATGATATTTAATTCAGGTACTTTGATTGCACAGCCCTCACACACCATTTCCACTGACATATTTCTAATTTTATGGATCTCATTAAACTCTAACTTATTTTTAATGAAAATAGCAGCCCCACCATGAATTCTATTGGATCTGCAAAAATATGATCCCAATTTAAAATTTTCAAAGCCAACATTGACAATTTCATCAGCACTCATCCAGTGCTCACTTAGTGCTAACATATCAGATTTATTTTCATGAGAAATTACTTCTAGGTAATTGATTTTATTCATTAAACCTTGACAGTTCCATGACATCACGTTCACTTCAGAACTCTGACAACCCCCTACAATTTGAGTTCTTATATAACTATTATTTCCTGTTACTTTCGTATTGCATCTTGAAGTCCTGGAAGGTGGCGATAGGTCAGTAGTTAATCCGTTCAGTCTAAAAAAATGCTATTGTTTTCGCTCTGTTGTCCTAAAGGGATTGGCTGGTTAGGTGACTCCGTAGCTTCCGTGATTCTCGAAGCGGTGTTCAGTATGGTATCAGCAATATATTTTTTTCCCAGATAGTTTAAGTGAAGCCCGTGTGATGTGTGAAATCTTGTCCCTAAAGAACTTAAGTCTGAGAAGCACACATTGGAGAAGTGTTTGCTTATTTTTTCCAAGCGTTCATTGGTTCTTTTAATCTCCTTATTCACACATGACCAACTCGGTAGATCATATCTATGTGGAACAGAGAAGATCAATACATTGGTGTGGCGCATATTTGTGAGTCTCCGCTTACACGATTGAATCAGCCGATTAGATTCGTTACATGCCACATCATTTGTTCCGGCGATAAAAACAGCGAGGTCTCCATTACCCATATCAGAGCATATACTTTCACACTCTTCTGTGATCCTTTCAAATTTCGCCCCTGGCTTCATCATATTAAACACTTCATAATTACTATTACTCTTTGACATGATTCTATTTGTAACCTGTCTTCCCTGACTGTCAGAGAAACACCTTACTTTAACTTGTTCAAACTTGTTACCGGCCTTATTTGCTTCTAACAGTTTTTGATCATTGATTCTAATGCTTGATTTAATTCGTTTCCGTGGATTCGTTTCCAAACCAATTTCTTCAATTTCTTTGACACTAGCTTCATCACTATTGTCTCGTACATCCATTTCACGTTTCAATTTCTTTAATTTTATATCCTGATCATGCAATTGTCTAGTGTACTGCTGAATTTCATCTTCCAAAGTCTTTATTTTACTCTCCATTTTTCCAATTAACTCCATTTCTAATTTGCTAAATGGTATTGTTGAGTCATTGTATTCATCTGATTTTGGTTTTAATACGTTACACACATTATTAAGTAGCCTCCATCTATACCAAGAAACATCAAAATGAGAATTCACAGAGAGAGCCTCTTTCAGACATTTTGTCCGATTTAATTTACGAAATTTGAAAACTTCCTCTATAAAATACAATGCAAACACTCCACAGTCAAAATTAGCATGATATGGGTCTAATGGCACTCGATTTCACTTTCAAATGAAATGTATTGCTATTTTTAAGTATGTACTTGGTGAATCAGTAGCAATCAGAAAATGATGAACTTCAGAAACAATACATGCTACAATATTTTTGCATGAACAGTTTTATGAATTATGAAACGATAATCAAACGATATAGACTAGTCGATTATTATGCGACAATCTGATGTAGCTCTTTTCACTTGTATTATTGGGAACCCCTGATTCCAAAAATCGGTTCCCGAGATTACAAAATTATCCATTCCTTCTTGTACTCGTGAGAACCAAGTTCGCACGGAATTGATATTTTTCGGGTACAATAGTTTAGTTTTGAATCACTCAAAAAGCAGTTGTATAAAAACGAACACAATTATTTTATCATCAGTTTGCAAAATGTATAATCTTATTTTTCTAGCTCATCATACATATCTTTTATCGTCCTTCTCGTTGTAAAACTAGTTGTCCCTCTTCCATAAACTTGCAATTATTTTCTCACAAACTATTTATTGTGTAGCAAGAACGGCCAAAGAGGTGGAGCATAAATTAGAACGAAATGTGATAGCTAATTATCATTGATCATTATTCAATTACAGTATCTATATTAGAAAAACTTCAATCATTAACAAATCATAAACAACATTTTTTCATATAAAGTATAACGTTGTCCTATATAGATTCAGCAGCCGGCCTCTGGCTGACTGCTACTCTTAAGGTCATGGATTCGATTCCCGATTAGACTGGCATATTTGTGTCATTAATCTTATTACCCAAGCACCCAAAATTCAGACTCAAGTAGGCATCATCAGTAAAAATATCATTTCGGTTACTGTTTATAATTTTTTTTATTGTTTGATTTGACTGTCCACATTAAATGACACTGAAAAGTCAATTTCAACTCTCATCCTAGCGCCACCATCCATTTCTGCATTCTGATTGACTGTTTCAGAGCTTCACTTGGTATGTTTGATCGCTGGTCATTGCAAATTTGTGATTTTGCAGTCACATAGCAGAAGCACTCCACATTGGTCTACTTCTGTATAGGAAAGCAGTGTGCGTCGAAGGGTAGGTGAGGGGGGCCCGATTGACAGAATTGGTCAGACCCTGGGGATTTGACGGTTCACGTTTTTTTAGCGCAGTCACTCAGGGCAGGGCACAGCACACACGAGCAATCGGACAAGAGGACAGTGCACACATAGCGCTCGTGTGTCACGTAGGCCACCTACACACGTGATGGACTCTTCTTTACAAACAGGAAGCGCTTTCCAAACCGAAATAGATGAAAAATCACTGGCGGACTCTGAAAGCAATTTTCAGAGAGGATAGATTCGTTTAAAATCGTGCTCAAACCTGTCAGCGGATGTGTACAAAGAGTGGTTCATTACTCTGCTAGATGAGGATAGCGAGGAAAGATGAAAGAGTGTGAGAGCTCAATAGGTAAGACAAGTGAATGAGGCAGGAAAGATAAAATTGGTGGTGAGGATCGATTATTTATCACTGTTAAAGGATAGATACGGAAATTTCTGTTAAAATAGAAATTTAATGAAGAGGTTTTGTACATCACGTTATAATACTTTATAACGCTATGGGCTCTTATTTCTTTGCACCCCGATAAATTCAAGCTGAATTATTCTCGTCAATAGGGTGTTAACCTGCAAGGGTATCTTGGTCGACTTTTAATCTCTCTTAGATTCTCCTCATAGCAAGAGTCCTAGGGGGGTTCCATGAGGTGGGTATCATTTTTACTGATTCGTAATTTACATGAAATATTTTAATAGTAGTCTGTTACCTTTAACATGAACCGCACAAAAAAAAGACAATCTGCCTCATTGAACTCCAGCACCAGTCTCTATATTCATCAATTCATCAATTAATTTTTACCAAGTATAATAAACTGTGAAAATGAGTTGCGCAACAGATTCTCGAAAAATTATCTTTTGCTGATATTAATAAATAATACAACATCAGATGCAGCAATATCCAGAGAATAATATATTTTAATTAATAAAAAGGAACCAATAAATTTGAAAATAACAATATTAAAAATAGCAATGGTACCTATAACAATCCTCCTAGTTCACAGCACACAAATAGCAGATTGAAAACAATGTAAATGAAAACCAAAATAAATGATCTAGTAGCAAATGATAACAAATTTTGAGTCTTGAGTCTCTAAATAAAATATGCTACCCAGTTAAAACCATTAACTAAATAGCTATGGCTGTAGCTTCCCAATTCCTGGTGATTCTATGAAAGTTTTTTTCATTTAAATCAACAAGATGCATCAACAATTTCAAGACAGAAATATTATAATGGAATATACTTTCAACGTGACTTATCTTCAGCGATGAGAAAGTATGATCACGTTTTTACTATTTGCATGTAAATTTCTAATATAATATAACTGGAGGCGCACCGCACGCGTACGAAGGAAACAGTCAAGCATGTAGTATAGGTTTGGCTTGACCTTGTGGCAGAGGAAGAGGCAGAGGTAGACATCTTTCCGTGATTACAATTCATGAGATCTAGACCCCCGTGTGACATTTCGAATCGAATCCGGCGATGAATGTGGCCAATTTATCGAATTGCGATCCAGGTCGATTCATTTCTCCGAAACTCTCATCTTTTATGAGATCGGATTACCAACCAGCAGTACCAATAGCCACTCTATTTCCGACTCACACACATACACACATCAGAACCGCCCCCGCCCCAAGCCGAATAATCCCCAACTACCATATTCAGCGATTATCTGTTCAGAGTACTAATCGAAATACATCTCTGCATAGGGTAGGACACAGACAAGGGTAGGATACTTGAGAATCAAGATTTATTGCAAGATTCTGAATACAATGCATCTTAGGTAAGTTCTCTCTTTATCAAACATACATCATCGATTGGGATGATGATAGGCTATAAATATATGAACCTCTAAGGGCCGGTTTATGAGCTCGGGGTTATCTCTAGTCCGAGTCTAAACTCCAGAAATAACCGGTTTTTGCGCTGCAGTTTAAAAATTGGCTTTATGAGCTCGAGTTTAACAAAGCCCAGGCGTAAACGATAAACGCTGGGCAATTAATGGGCAATTATCGCAGGGATAAACTCGAGTTTAAAAAGTTGGCTTTATGAGATCAACAACAGATCAACTCGAGTCTAAAAGATAAACTCGGTGGGCTTATGAGTCGATGTTCGAGCGTAAATGACATAATCTCGGGCATAAAAATGATGTATTTAATCTCCAACTTAAACCTGCTAGAGGGCAGGTTTAAGTCCGGGATTAAGTAATTAACTCGTTACTGTTTCGATTTTAACAAAAACGAATGTTATATTGAGGGTCGTCTTTGAATTCTGAACAATTTCATTACTCTCAAAGCCATATTAATTTTTTTTCACTGATGTTTAAGAATAAACTAAATAAATTAAATGAAAATAAACGCCAGAAAATGCAAGAAACCAACCTCAAACGACCAAAAAATTATCCATTACAATTATTTATCGCAATAAAATATGATAAGTTAGTGGCATTCTAATAAATAAATATTGTTTGGTGGCCCATTCGTGAACCCCTCTTTTATTACAATAAAACGATAAACTATTATGCCAAAAATTAAATAATTATATAGGTAATAGTTTGGAACCCACCTAAAACTGTAGGTCCAACTCATCAATCACCATCATCCAACTCATTACTCATTACCCACGCACAGGTCTCAGACCTATGTGGGCTTCATCCTCAAAAAAAGTTATATATTGAAATTACTATGAAGATAGCCTTAATAGAAGTAACTTATTTAGTTGTGCGAACGTGTGGAAAATTTCAGTGCATAAATTATAAGAAAGTGAGGGATAATTTTTACAAGGAATTGGTATATTCTTATTGTTTTCCAATGGCTTTTAATCTGCAAACATTTCATCCATCTCCATGCCCTCCTCTGCTACATGTGATGGAGGCCCTTCACCAGTCCGGAATTTGCTCCTCCTTTCTGTGACTAACAATCCTTTTTTGCACGTTTCCATGCACCTTTCAACTGTTCAAGACCTCTTCGAGTGTTCAACCCTGCAGCGTTGAATTCTACTAGAATCTCACTCTAAGCCAATTTTCGCATCTCTTCTGTCTTCTGATCGTACACTTTTTTCTATTATTGGTCGTTTTAGAACCAATGTTTTTAGTAGCCTAATTTTAATTCTGCTTGAGTGAAATCAACTATACTTCATGTCCAACATTTTTTTTTTTTTTTAAGAGAAAAATGAAAATAATTATGGTCTGCTTTTAGTAAATATAATTGAAATTTAATACAATTACACTACACTATTCAAGTCACTGCACTATGCTAAATAAATCTAGATCGCTATAATAGGTTAAATAAACAAACTTGAAAACAGGACCCTCAAAACACGACACTTAATTAATAAAACTGATGACTGAGGGTTGCGACGACGGAGACGAAGAAAATTTAATTGCTGACAGTGACATGCTAGATGCTTCCAAGCGGCTGTTGCCAACCTCCCAACAGAAATTCTCTGTGATTCCCTGCCGTTTAAGCCGTTTTAGCCTCGGTCTAAGTTGCGCTCGGCTAAAGATAAACCGTGGTCTAACTAGCCTACGCTCTGTCTCATAAAGCCATTTTTTAGTCCTCGTCTACGTTAGTCCGGGATTAACGATAAACGCGGACTATGAAAACCCGAGCTCATAAACCGGCCCTAAGTTTCTCAAAAATGATTAAATATATTGGTTTCTTCATATTAGGCGATTCCACTAGTGAATTTGTGGGCTTTCCCCCCCCCCCTCCTACTGAAATACTTGAGTTTTTTCAAGTGTCTTGAGTTTATTATCCGGCACTGTAGCCTACTTGCATCTATAGAGCGAGCCGAAGTATAGAGTGATCAATATTGATCTAGAATAATGAGCGGGAAAAGTAGTGTAAAGCTTTGTATTTGCTATTGCTAGAAGTCTATTATCAAACTGCTCGATAAGCAGAGGTCAGCTTAATATACCTCCAATTCGAAGCTATCAAGATACGTTTAGATACATTTTCAACTACCGCACATTCTTTTTATCATTACTGATTTTATGTTTTGAACAGTTGACCCAATTCCATTACACAAAGATTTTCTCAATCTTTGTTGTCAACTTCTAGACAAACTAAGTTAGACCATGTTGCAACGTAAGCTGATTCGATTTGATTCTGTGCTCTGTGCCGAGACTGCTCAAGCGTTCTAACAACATCGATCGAGTGCTCGAGCTCGAGCTGGTTCGGTTTTATTTGGGGAGAATGAAAAATAAAACTAGCGGCTGACTTGATGATGAAGCGAATTTTCAATAGTAATGTGCTGGAATGGCTGTGCAAGAGATCAAAATGAAAGTAAAACGCAAATAACAGATCTGGGGCATACCTTTGTGTGGTGCTCCGCTCACTTTTGTCTTTTAATAATATGAAATTCGTTATCTTCAGGAAGCAATTTAGCACGATACAACGGTCCCAGCGCCCGAAGCTGCAGGATGGGGATTTAAAAGTCATAAGGCGCCTCAACGAGGAAATAATAATTCAAAAGCTGAGCCAAGCCGCTCTCAGAATGGCGTAAATGATGATGATAGAGTACTGTCATCAAAAGCCAGAAGAAGTGACAATATTCATTCTTCTCAGCGGTTGTGTCGACCTATAGCAGCGTATCTATAAGCCTGGTGCATATCTTCATCGTAACCGAAAGCCACAACGGTATTCCAAGTGGATAACGTACAAAAATAAATTATGTCATGACGGTGCATCATTTTATTGCAGCGAATAATACCGGTTGAAAATTACGATCCGGCTCCTTAGTTTTACCACGGAAGAACACAATATCAAACTGCACTTTTCAGTACATATTTCTCACACATAGAGAATGTGTTAGATCTCCTATAGTATCCCCTTCTTTCGATAAAGGAGAATGTAAGATTGATGATGATAACATATTATATTCCACAAGCATAAGTACCGTTTATGGTTCGAAACTATAGTATGAATATTTTCAATGAATATGATTTCGGATCTCTCCGATCTCCTCACAATTTTATTTTAAGGCCCACAAAGTTAAGTAAAAAAGTTTGGATTGTTTGTCAGGTTCCTTTTTTTGCAGATTTGTCTTCTGGTGATAGAACAAATAGGCAAACAATGAGCATTGAAACACTAGAAAATAACATATTCGACAGTTGCTATTACGTATTCTAAAAGGCTAGACCGTGTTAAGTGGAGGACAAGTTTTTCTAATAGAATGAGATTATTATCTCAGATAAGAAGAAAATATATTTTCAATTATTTTGGGATAGACTGAATGCATGATAATCAATCTATTACAATACAACACTTTGGAATTGAGTTTCAGATTTTCTCAAACAAATTTCAAGTCTCAGATGCTCAGATCTCTTTTGGTTCACTTGAATTCATTTTGTTACACTCGAATATGTGGGTGGTGTGAATAAAAATCAAGGTTGAAGATTTTTGTTTATTAAATATTTCACAGTACCTGGTCAAGTTGTCGAGTACCCATATAACTCATATCAAATAAATAATAGCTTACATTCTATTACATTACTGTCCGAATAGTTTTATCTTCAGCCAACAAAATAGTTAAATTATAATCTTATTTTCATAAATATGTTAGTTCAAGATTCTAAGTAAACGGAATATTTCGAAGTAGAGCTTTTGTAAGAAGACTTCTAGGGAAACCTAAAAGTTGTAGTAAGCCTATTTGTCTGGGAGACTTCCCGGGAATACTTGCCCTAAAGGGTAGATCTGTGCCGCAAATCAAAAGATAATCCCGTGAAGCCAATATCTTTCGCTTCTCAGACGTTAACAGACGTTAACAGACAAAGATAAAGCCAAAAAGACAAGGAAGACAAATAAATCACACTTAGGTAGCCTATTGAAGAATTAGGTTGTTAATGTATTCTTGCAGCAAGCGCGTAACTTTCTTACCGGTATTCATAATAATAATAACATGATATTTCAATCGATTCAGGAACAAAAGTTGTAAGTTACAGATAAGTAGCTTTGCAGAAATAAATTTTAAACTACTCTATACATTAATTTCAAGTTCAAGAGTAATGTATTGCATTACTTTGTTAACTGGTATCATATCCGAAATTAGGCATAATTAAAACAATTATGTCGCTAATAGTGCACTACATCTTAAGTACTGTATTCTGATTGTACTATTAGGTGCTGCCTGAAGAAATGGAATTTTTCGGAATCAAACCTTCCAAGTTCATTGAAATAATAATTTCAAAGATGGCATGGAAGGCGAGTAATGCAGGCCGAAGTCGAAATTAAATGCTTTTTTCCTATTACTTTTTCATTTTCACATTGAAGATTTAAATTCAACAGATGAAAAATTGTTTTAAGACTATAAATTGGTAAGTCGACTGATTAAAATCTACCTCGGAAGTAATCTGTGAATAAGTTGCCATCCCTCAAGGCCTTTATTTTAGTTGTAAGGTGATTAAAAATTAGATTTTTCTACAAAAAAGCAGACGGGATATCCTCTCTTTTTTACTTCAATTTTTTCGGGCAAGTTTATGAAAATGTTTGTCGTGTCGTTTTAGTTTAAATTGTTTGATTTTATTGAACATTTTCCTGGTTAAAAAGTGGAGTGAAAAAGTAGTCCACTCGTTTGATATCCTTATCAACTTACTTCCCATGTCATCAATTTCAGGATCAAGTATCTCATCAATTTATTCTTAATACAACCGGTATACAGCTTTGTACTAAGTGGTATGTGCTATTTTTTCCATGGATTGACTCTTGTTTTCCCTCAAACGATCTTGCGTAGTTTTCAAATAGAAATCAATACTGTTGCTAAGAATCTTCATTTTTCTCACAAAAATATTTCTCTAATGAGCTTTCATCCGATAATCGATTTATTATGCAGCGCGTGACCTTCCAATGTACTTCCACTTTGTTTCCCGGCCCTTTCATAAATATGAAATTAAATTTCTTTCTATCTCCTATTAAAGCAGCTCGAGTAATCCTATTAAATGGAATTATTCTCCCGTTCGTGCACTCTCTGTTAATTACTGAGTTGAATACTTCCAATTTTCATAGAATGTGCCATCAAAAATGTCATATTTTGCTTCTTTAGGTGAACAAGATTCTATGTAACGACTCAATTTATGAGAGCAGTTGAGAGAAGCAAGAATCATCTTTGAAATAAAATTCGCCTTTTTAGTACTCATTTACTTGGTGAGCTCTCTGAAACGTCTTTTTTCAGGAAATTTCAAGAGCTGATGAATCCATTATTATAATTTATAAATTATAATTTCATCTTCAAAGTACAAAATGTAGAGAATAAAGATGTAATGAAAACAATCTGGTATCTTATATTTTGTTTTTTCTGTTACTGAAGAATCCTGTTGCATAAAAATAATCACCAGAGGCTAAATACTACAGCATTATTTTTCTTACTAACAATCAGTATAATTTTACCTTTTTTCATTCACTTACACTAGAACATGGTATCAATAGTTTTTACCACACAGATGAGTATGAGTATGAGGTCAATGAGGTGTAAGTTAACCTATTTATGAAGTATTAATTTTTAAGATGTATTGAATTTTCAATTCTGTTTTATAGACCTAATTAATTCAATAGCTTAAAGAAGCGGCGGGCCGCTTAGCGCAGTTGGTTGGGGCGTCGCAACTTCAGCTTGCTGTCGTTTAAGCGGTCGTCGGTTCGAATCTCGCTCCACCATCAATCATTCACCTCATTACCCATGCACAAGTCTCGGACTCATGTGGGCATCAACAGCAATAAAAGATGATTACTCCTATCGAATTTTATCCAAAGAAATTAATGTACACATCAAATTTGCTAATTATTCCTAAGATGTAAGTAGAACACACAAAACTTGCACTGGCAAGTTTTTTCACTAATAGACTGACGTCAATTTATTGAAAACAAAACTGGTTTCATTCGATTTTTCATCGTCCTGGAAAAGAAAACCTTTGGAATTTGATGATAGATTATTTTATCACGTCAAACTATTTGATGCAAAGAAGATATAATTATTCAAATGAGCTCATCCAACGTTCCTCTATAAAATTGATCGTGATATTTATAACAACCATTTACATCAATGATTATAGCCACTTTATTAGATCATAGGCAAACCTTATCACACATGATCTTGAAAATAGAACTAAAAAACCAATGAAATTAATTTTAAGTTTTCAATTTAAATGTTAAGTGATAGGAAATTAAGAAACTTTTGCTAAATTTGAATAATACTTGAGATGATAAACACAAAATAATAGAAAAATAATAAAACATAATGTTTAACCAACAAGTACTTAGTTTTATTGTACCATTTATGTTTGAATGTTTCTACTCAATTTGTGGCTTATATTTGTATTTTGTAGATAACCTCTATTGATGGCTGGTATGCAAATAATATCATACAAGTTCATGTCAATTCGTTACAAATAAATGTTTTTCACATAAAATACTTGCATAAATGAACAATTTGAGAAATTAAAAATTAAAATGAGAAAAACTAAGTTATTCAAGAGATGAAGTAACGAGATGTAGTAACTAAAAAAACTTGTTTAAATAAATAATTCTAATTCAAAAAACTACGGTACTCAAATGGTAGAAATTTACTAAGAAAACAATAATTCAAATCCAATATAAAAACAATTAACATTATTTATTTTCAAGAGTAAAAACTGCAGACATTGATAAACCTTGTAATTGCCGGATGGGCATTAAAAAGCAAAGTCGAAATTAAAATTGCATTGCAAACGTTTGTTATTAATGCTGTGAACTGAAATTTGGGATAGCGTGAGAGTCAATGTAATCATCATCTTATCATTTTAATTATCAACCAATACAACTATAAAGACTGATCACATTTTTTGTAACATAATTCAGTAACCCCCGAGGTAGGCTATAGCAATTAATTAGATCAAACGTCTGCTACCCTGACAATCTATCTATTACAATACAACACTTTGGAGTTGAGTTTCAGTTTTTCTCAGTTCCAATTTCAAGTTTCAGATCTCTATTGGCCTAGTTCACTTGAATTCATTTTTTACGCAATTCGAATATGTGGGTGGTGTGAATAAAAATCAAAGTTGAAAAGTTAACTTATTCGATATTTCACAGTACCTAGTCAAGTTGTCAAGTATCCATATAACTCATATCAAATAAATAATATATAAGCTATATTCAATAATTATCTTACATTCTATTACAACACTGGCGGAATCGTTTGCTACCCGTTCTAGACCTAGCATTTCATATCATTCATCATTGCACGCACAAGCCTCAGAAAAAATTGTTGAAAACAAAAAACAAGTGAGTCTGTTAACATGATAAACGTTAGACAATGTAGCATACAATGTATTACTGTACACCTCATTGCACCCGTGTAAATCTATAGGTAACTGAGTTCTAAGCGTTAACCATTACCTAACAACGGGCAACGGGAGATACTCGGCATTCACAATAATACTGAATTATCTCAAGGCCATGTTCATTAGATTGTTACTGCTCTCATGCGTTTCTTGCACGGTATCTCACAAAAACCAATTATATGATCAGGTAGACTATAGACTATCACATAAGAATCAAATAAGAATTATCGCAGCCAAATTACGTAAGAAAACTTGGCGTTGTTAAGAGATAATAATAGATTTTAAGCCTCCAGCTAATAAACAACAAACAATTCGCCTGCTATCTTTCCATCTTCATGATTGATTCATTTTATTCTAACTTTTCATTAAGTGATTACTCTCTGTGAACTGGATAAACAGTGAAATAAAACGGTCTTATGCAATTACAATTATGCGTTACTCAAAAAATAATTATATATTTTTACAAATGTTCAATTTTATCAAAAAATTATAGCTATCTCGCAAACCTTCAACCTTATCGTTTTTTTGTATGAGGACTTAGAATGTCGGGAATCAAATTTTACATATAGATTACTAGTTTATTTTCAAAATGGTTGGGATCGAAACTCTGTGGCAATGGAATAGCGCAGCAGGCAATGTTTTTAAAGCGGTTAGTAGTAGCACAGATTACAGAAACGACTATAGTCGTTTCTAGTTCTATTGGTTCTATTATAGTTCTATTAAGCGCGATACCTCGAAGAACAGCAGCAAGACAGAGTCTTATCAAATCAAAGACAAGCCACCAGACTGAACCACAAATGCCTGTTTTGCCTAATTTTTGTTCAGCTGTGGAGATTATAGTTTTATAAATTAGAAGATCATAAAAGTTTTCATGTGAATACCATTTAAATTTTGAAGTAATTTTTCTATAAGTATTCCTGTCTAGAGTCTCTAGGGGAATAGTCTTGAAAATTAAATTGTTTTTCTTGCGTATATTAATTGTATGTAAGGTTAGTAGAAAGCTGATGCTGAAACATAGATAAACAAACTTTTGTAAACTTTATCAATAGATGTGTAACAAGAAAGAAAAAATGCCAATGATTGATTTTATTAAACAAACTTTGGTGATTAGTATTAACTATTTATTCTTATAAATATTCTCTATCTATCTATAAATATATATTCTATCTATCTATATTATCTATCCATCTCTATCTAATTTTAGAATTGGTAGTTAGAATTGGTGACTAGTATTAACTATGAGGTGGATCAGGAAGAAAGATCACCCCAGTGACAAATAGATATTGGAACTTTAACAAGCCTTGAGAGACTATTTTTGACGAAAAAAAGTCAAAGAAGAGGTCTGAAATCGCTAAAAATTTGGTTTTGGATGAGGGATTAGTTTTGAACAAATTTGTGCGGTAGCACCCTCAAACCCACTTTTAAGAATAATTTTTTTAGTACAGTACTCTTTGGTAGGTAATTGAATGAAGAAAATTGGAGGATCAAAAATGGCAGTGTAAATAGTTCCAAGTATACCTGCTTCAATTTTTCCTACTAAAACAATGATTGTCCGTATCAGGGGGTCATCCTATTGTTAATGACTCAAAAACTAGATGAAATTCACTTTGACAACATAATAACATGGGTTGAAATGTTAAAATGGATGAATTCAGGTTAGAATCGCTTAGAATATGGTTTTAGAGGGGTTATTTTTCAAAAACTTTCCGGGGAATACCCCCGAACATTCCATAGAAATTTATCAATTTGGTACTATATTAGTACCCAATCAGGAAAGGTGGGGGATCGAAAATAATTTCAAAAAGGCCCGCTTTAGTTTGTTTTACTTCTACGTACAATAAAGTTCCAAATCTCCCCTTGACAATGAAGCAAACACTAGATAAAATTTATTTTAAGCATACTATAGGTTGAATTCATGTCTAAAATTGCTTAAGGATTATTTTTCAAAAAACTCGGGGAAATACCCTCGGACCCTCTTTGTTAAAGAGTTTTATTAAATAATTATTCCACGCGCAAATAGAAGTGGCATTATTTTTGTCTTGTAACAATTACTGTAATTATTATGCAGAACTCATTGGCTAGAAAATAGGCCCACGATTGTTTCGGAACAGTTTAGTGCAAAAATCTTAAAGAAAATGAATGATTGATAAATTGGTTCTTACATTAATTGAAATCAGTGTTGTGATTATTGTTAGTTGAAAAATGTTTTAGTAGATTTTCCTTTGAGATAAGCACATGTTTTTAGTCAGACGAAATGTGCGGTAACTTTCATACTGTGTCAACTACAGGTGGAATGATTGATGAATCGATTCTTACTTTTATTGAGATCAGTGTTTTGTGAATTGTTAGTTGAAAATCAGGGGTGCCCACCACCCCCCTCCAAACATCATGACGCACCCCCCCCCCCCCCTAAATTTAGCCCATGAATTAGGCACCAACAAAAATGCGAAAGAATAAGCCCACCGTATTCTTTCTAAAACTGAAAGAAGATTTATATAGGTATTGAAAAAATTCAAACCCAGTCGATAATATACAAAATGTATGTATATTTCTTGAGATTCTTTATGCCATTCTATCTGGTGACTTCGTAATATATTTTTGAATGTCGTCACGTTAAACACGGTTTCAATCAACTTTACCCCCCCCCCCCTCCAAAAAAAAAACTTTTTTTGCAACCCCCAAGAATTTCAATGACGCAGTCTGCGTCATAGCCCCCCTGTGGGCACCCCTGTGAAAGTAGATTTTCCTTTGAGATAAGCTTATGTTTTTAACCCATTTGCGATGATTTTCATATCGTGTCGATGTCGACTACAGCTGGTTAACTTGTCACATTTTCACATATCCATGTGTCAAGTGTCACAAAGGTGTCAGTCAGCAGTCAGATGAGGGGTTTTAGACTTTCTCCTTCGAGCATCTTTTCCTTTCGTCCGTACACGTTTTGAGACTGCTTTGATTGATTTTTTTTTTTTTTTTTTTTTTTTTGACTCATATGACTATACAATTGTACACGTGTATAATATCCTTAATCGCCAGTTAGCACTTGTTAAGCCCGGCGTATGTAGAAAGGCTTAATGACGTGACACACAGTGCTTTTTTGTGTAACACATAACTTAATTATACTGAGCAAATAGGATAATATTGTTGAGAATAAGCTATAACTCATATCCGTGTTTCACTCGTGATTTACGTGATTAAATTCTTTCTCATTTTCATTCACAAAAAAATATATAATAGATAATATCAATAAATGCATAAACAATACAGGACTATGGTTTCGTGTAGCTGAATCTTGAGTTTCTATTTCGCTATAAAATGGTTAATCGATTAAAGATTTCTTCTGAAAAATAGCTTTCAATTATTTACATAAGAATATTAATTGAGAGTGATTTGTATGATACTAGTTTAAATGTTTTATGAAAGATTCCTATCGCCCAAAGCTCTACCAAATATCACCATCAAATGATCTGTCTTATAACAAAATTGTACTATCTCACTTTCTTCTTTTTAATGATCAAGTACAGTCTTCAAGTTACAACTGTATGAATGGAAGAGAGTGCCGGCTGCGCCTTTTAACTTCGCCCTTCAAGTAAATAAATGAACATTTAATTGTCAAAGAAGTTGTATCGAATAATTTTCTACAGGAGCTATGGTTTCGTATAACTAAGCCATTCACATTCGCCCAGTGGTGGATCACCTGAGGGGGGAGGTGTTTTTCATATG
The DNA here is from genome assembly GCA_948455865.1 of Conomelus anceps. NCBI lineage: Eukaryota > Metazoa > Arthropoda > Insecta > Hemiptera > Delphacidae > Conomelus > Conomelus anceps. Next base: position 98,919,646 of record OX418216.1, read on the forward strand.
CTATCTTTGTAAAACTATGTAATTTCTCCAGCAACATAGCTGTTAGCTAGAGGGGTTGAATTTTTTTCAGTCCATTAATGTCCACAGTCTTTAGACTTGTGCGTGCGTATGCCTCTCATTCCCATAATGATTATACAAAATATCCAAGGTTAAACGAGATTCGAACTCGTGATTACCGGAGTAGCAGCCAGACAGAGTCTTGCCAGAGACAAGCGCTCCAACTAATTACGCCATAATGGCTGCAGAGCGAATAAAAATTAAATTGCACTCAATGCATAGACAAAAATGTTTTTTTTAATGAATAAATGGAATAAATTCAAGCTATTTTCTACTGAAAAGGTTCGTCAATTTCAGTATTGATTGTACGAAATTTATTGAATGATTGATTGATGTTTTCAGTTACCTCCTTAGCACTTTTTAGCAGACGGTAGCACTGACTGAGATGGACTGGAATACGGTAGCAGACGAGCACAGACACAGGGGCACTCTGTCAAAGGTCACAATTATTTCTATTGAACCGAATGACACTAGCGACCAACGCGAGCTGATTGATGACTTGGCTCTGAATGAGAGACAGTGACTAGAACATGTCAGTTCTCTCGGCCAATCAAAACGGCACTGATTGAACGGCGGCGTGCGTTTACGCGCTTCGTCTTGAGAGACGCCCTTGAGACTTGAGACCTGCCACCGACCACAATCAAATCGACGCTCGCTCGCGGAAATCAGCAAAAACTGGTCTGGTCATGCCACTGCCACTGCCACTGCCACGCTGCGGCCTCATAGCATGAGCCTCTCCACCTTGACTTGTTTCGTAAAAAAAATTATAATAAAAACACTAATAAAACGCCAATACACCCGATACTAATGAAATTTAGATATACGCTCAGCCGCCTGTAATCATGGCCCACCACAACAACTACAACAGACTCACGAATTCTCTTCTTCAACGTTATTCGAAACTTCTTTTTTCACATAATAATATAGAGATGAAGATGATGATGATGATTATGATTTCAATTACTCCAATGTTTTAAAAGCTAAAGCTCTGACTATGTGTGTATATCCTGCTGTATTATATGGATCACAAACTTGGTCACTCACCGAGAATTTAGATAGGCGACTTGAGACTACTCAAACAAAAATGTTGCGCAGTATCCTTGGGATTAAGTTGAGCCAAAGAATAAAAAACACTGATATACTGAGAAGAGTGAGGGTAAAATATCTGCAGAAGAAGGCCCATCTGACAAAATGAAAGTGGGCAGGTCATGTTGCGAGGATGGATGAGAACCGATGGGCGAAGATTGTGATAGAGTGGATACCGAGAGACAAGACAAGGAAACGAGGACGGCCACCTATGAGATGGAGTGATGAACTCACGCAGAGAGTAGGCCATGCATGGGCTACTACAGCTAGAGACAGAGGACTGTGGAATAAAATAATTATGAAATTTTGATCTGAAATTTTATATTACACTTGATATGCATGTAAAATACTAAAATATTGTTATCAACCTCAAGTAGTACCTCTATACTTAGAGAGGCTTTTGTTCATCATCGAATGCAAATAAAAGCTTTATTATTATTAGCATAAATAATCTGTCTTACAAGACTATTAGAGTATTTTTTATGCCTGGGATATTTATTTAGCTGATGAAGTTTTGCAGTTCGAGTTGGTGGAGGGCGAAGCTGAAAACGGTTTTCTGGAAATAGAATTCCAATTTTGATTTTCTTTTTTGAGAAACATACTAAGCAATGTCAATGACTTTTTTAATGTTTCTTGGGTATCTGTAAATACTTCAACGGAGCAAAATTCCTTTTTTCAAACATCAAATTTATGATTTCCATTAAATATGAAAAATGGATGGAAAATTTAACATTTTTATATATAAAAATTAAATATTGTATATGAAAATTATGCATCGTACATTGTGAAAATAATTTTCACAAAACTATTCTTGTCAAGTGATATTGAAAGACTTGAAGTTCAACTTAAAGCAAAACTAGCTCTTTATGATCAACATTATACTCTTAAAGGAACATAAATAGCTAATTTTAGCATGGTAAACATGGGATGCAACCAGTCCCTTATATACCAAGCAATCAATGTACTCGAAACATTTTTTCTCAGGGTAGATTCAGACGATCGCGACAAGTGTTGTTGGCGACGGGTTTTGTTCGTAGTCTGAAGCTACCTGTATTAGAACTATACATGTGTTCAGTGTTCAATAAAGACACAATAGACGTCAGAGCGCTAACACCAGATTATTACTATAGTACGTTCAGTGCTGTAGTCGTGGACCACTTCCTATTTAGATCCCTCCCAACAATGCTAACTAAAACAACAGAGGCACGAATTCTTCTCCGCATCACATTATGGCCACAGACTACAAGATGTCTTAATGATCATAATAAAGATTGTTTTCCATGATAAGAATTGCTATATGGATGAACTCTTCTCTTGTAGGATGCATATACGAAAATGCATAGTCTCACTGGGCTTCCCACTGTTTTCCCATTTCAAACTATTTTTCTGTTCAAATAGGAGATACTCTTCCCATAAATGGGCGCAGAGTCAGGGCAATCGCCCACCCCCAACCTAGGAAGAAATCACGAGCAAAATCTTTAGTGGTAGATAAGTGTTGACAATTAAGTCTGAGTTTTGTTCATAAAGTCCAATACTGAGTGATGTTCAGTAAAGTGGAGATAAAAACCGATGAATTTAGCAACACTGGGCCCTATTAGTACAAGAAAACTAGCAAAAAGTGAGTAAGAAATCTAATACGGCTGAAAATCTAGTGATATGACCAAAAAAGTATGCTTAATATCATCCTGAATGTCCTCAAGATCCCACAATCCATGAAAAAAATAACATTTTTCAACGTCATTTTGGTCCCGAAATTGAAACTGAGAGTCAGAAAAAGATAAGCCCACCTTTTTTCAAAAAACAGAATCTACAAGAATTTAACACTATCCACATCTCTGTATCTTAAATAGATGCCAAGTAAGAATTTTTTATAATATTTGTTAATTTTTTGGAAAACTGGTAATTGTAAATGAAGTCCTCTACAACTCCCAAATTTCTCCAAAAGCAGCAATTGTATTATATTTATTAGTTCTTGATCTGCAGCTATTCAAAAACTTTCATGTATCTTCCCAAACCCATGAAATTTTATTTGAGAGTACCGGTACCAAAATAACATAAATGGCGACTAACATTTATCTCTGGTGTGTCGTTTCTGAGACCTGAGCCCATCAGAACTCCATCGTCAACCAAAATCGTTAAATCGTTTCCCTACAACTGATTAAAAATGAATGGGTTTATCGTTTCCAACCAGCCAATATGTTCATTGTTCTCAGCTCAGCTTTTAACCCATCACTCTAGAGGCGGTCCAGATTCATAATTACTTCTCCTAGGATAAGCTAGAAATAAGTTGCCCTTTCCAAATTTAGTTGTTTGCGAGCGAGTTCACCAACCCGTGGGGCTCACTAGCTTAGATACTAATCCGCCTTTCAGAACTTTAAGGGGATTAGAAACTATACGTTTTGCCGCTTAGATTTCAACATGAACCTAGGCTGTTTTTTATGTGCGTACACAGCTTGAAAACAAATGACAAAACAAAACAAAACCTCTTATACATGCTATTCAGCTTCCTTTCTGGTAATATATTTCGACTTTCAGCCATTTTGGAATTGTTTCGTATCTCAACCAAAATCTCCATTAATTTTACTAAACTACCACATGTATTTTTTTGTAGAAGCACTCGCATACAGTTTTAAAATAACTAAAACGACTTATTGCATATCGAAACATATCCGTATGTTTCTTGTTTGTGTATCTTGTCTTTGAAGAGCTTCCTTTTTCTTGCCACGCGCGGGTGAGAGCTCATGTCTTGTCTCACGAACTATACATGCTGTAGTACATGCAATATCAGACTAATGCGAGTAGTCTTGCAATGGGCGTTTTCACACACACCGACACGGTGAAGCATTGAAGCATTTCACACTAACCGGCACGGCATCTGGCTGTCGGTGAAGAACTAACCTCATTTTGTAGTGAGCGGCACAGTTCAAAACGGTACGATGGCTGATTACATACAACAGGAGGTTGTATTTATTATATCTACGACTAAAAAGGCGCAGTCGTAATAGACAACTTTGGATTGGCCCAATAATAAAAGTTCGCTATTTGGATGGCTTGTATTACACCTTATTTGATAAGCTAGTGACAAACCCAACAAACATTTTTTGGTATGAGTAAGGAAACTTTCGACTAGGCCTATATATTAGTAACAACATCATACCTATCATCCATCGTACCAGACATGTTTTTCTTTCAGTACCTAACCTCAAACTGTTGACAAAATGACCAAATTCCGTTCAAAACTATGGACGACACACAAGTGTCGGCGCCGGCACCGGCGGGAGCGATGCTGCCGGCGCCGTGCCGGTGAATGTGAAAGCTGATCCATTTGGCAGCATTGGATCTCAACCCCTACGACACCAGGACGGCATCATGCCGGTGTCGTGCCGGCGTGTGTGAAAACGGCCATGAAGAATTATCGTACCATTATTATAAGAATTATCCTTACCATTTAAATCTTAAATAATATTTATTATCGGCTTTGCACGTCTTTTTAAACTCTCATTTAGAATTTATCTGAAACTGATAAGGTATTTTCAGTGAAAAAATCCCTGTAAATTGATTGCTGAATATATTTTTTCACTAAATTGCTGAAAATTTATGTCATCTTTAGTAAGATCTCCAAGTTCAATAAGACAGAATGCTTGTTTCAAGGAAAATTCTTTCAACAGTTTCTCAGAAGAGAGCCCTCACCACCTGCTAGAGTTAACGTGTTCGCCCCCTCAAAAATAGCTTTGGGATCCGCGCCTGCCTATAAAAATATTTTTTTGATTTATTGCTAGTGAATTTCGCTCTGAAGTAGTGTCTAGTGTGAATGGTAATTAGACCAATATGAAGCTGAAAGTGAGCCCACAAATTCAACTATTCCTTCAATCAAGCACAAATTGGATGCTATGAAGTGAACAGAAAAATCAAAGTCCTGTATTCTTAATAAACTATTTCAAATTAATTGTCATAAATCACTCACTCCCTGCGATGGAGAAGTGAACATTTAAGATGATAAATCCCCCTAGGGGACTATTTCATAGAAAATTACAATGTGAACCAGAGAGCTGTACAAAAAATAATTGCACTTATACTTACTGAAAATTATTATGGAAGTTTTTGTAATTTGTTATGAATAAGAACTTAAATAGGCCTGTATTAGTGTCATTCTAGCTTATTATCCCAAAGCTACCCACGCAGGTTACTCTGATTGTTATTTAGATTGTCTAGTTTCTGCTAGACACAATAAAATACAAAAAATAAATGAACAAATAGCCTCAATAACTTTGGAGGGCATTTGACCTATTCATTGATAACAAACGTTTGATTAATTGCTTGATTCTAGTTTATCTTCTCTATGACGTATTTTATTTCACTACTTCAAGGTTTCAATGAACAAAAAAAATCATCCCCAGATTAGATTGCTGTTGAGAGCATTGCTCTTGACTGTCCTTCCTCAATCACAAAATAAATAGTCTCAATGAACTTCCATAACTTCCAATATTAAGTGAAAATTTAACAAAATCGATAATATGTTTGTGAAAAGAGTAGGAACTAACTTTCAACAGGTAGGTTTTGATCAATTCCAGGATTAATTTCAACCTCAATTCAAATTAAAAAAATTAATGCTTTCCATAAATTTTTGACTGAATTTATTCGATATTCATAGCTCTTTCTTACCGTACAATGTAACTGTACTGGCAATGTTCAAAAAGAGTTTTATGATACATTCCTACAAGACTAGACATAGACATGTACTCACGGATGAAACACATCGCACAGCTTTATACGCGAAAGGGGTGACTAGTGTAGGTATTCATCTTTTTAATGAATTGCCAGCCCAATTAACTAAAAATACGCTTGAAAAACTGATAAAGATAGAACTGGAAGAGCAGTGTTTTATACAAGTCAGGAGTTTTTCAGTTATTTCAATCAATGTAATCGTTGCTAAACCTAAAAATATTGGAATGTACGGTAAATAAAAAATTTTTAAAAATGATTTATAAAAACATATATAATCTATATTATCGTATTAATCTATATAGAATAGCTTAGTTATGTAAATTTTAACTGATAGATTGACAAATCCATATACCCCTTCGAGAGGACGAGGTCAGTGGCTGTTAAATTATCTATCTATCTATCTATCTACATGTAGAGAAGATGACTTTTTACAAAATCTTCATCTTCTGATTCGGTTTACTGTTCCATAATTCCTCTCATTCTTATCTTGATACTGAGATTACATTGAAGAGTACCTCAGCTACAGAGACGAGAAAAAAAGTTTTTACAAAGATATTATGTTACAGAAGTGAGCAGAGAAAGCCATTGGCCCAGTAAACTTAATACAGCAACTTATAAAATATATTTATTTAATAGTATAGATATAGTGTAGTAACTACATAATACTATAACAACGATAGTGATTCAGCAACTGAAGTGAAATGTCGGAGTTAAACTTTTTAACATTCATTGATTTATATTACAGTTTTTTTTAAATCTCTGAAAACCCAATAAGATATTTCCATTGTAATTATTACGGTATCGATCCTTCCCCAATCTAATTCTATGGGCGTGTTTAACAAGCAAAAGATTCAGCCTTCTCAATAATCAACTTTCATGAGGAAAATAAAAACGGTATCAACTGTTTTCATATTCTTTAAAATCATATACCACTATTCTTGCTTCGTTTAATCCAATTTATTTAATTCTATCCGGCTTGAATAATTTTGTTACATACAACTTTCTGACAAAAAGTGAATACTAAAAATACAATATTGAATTTCAGGCGTTCTGATCATTACTATTTTGTAGATGGGCTATTAAATATGATTTGATACTATTTATGAATATAATTGAATATTATTTCCAATAATGAACCACACTGTCATTGGAATTCTAAATTAAATTTGCAGCCCGTATCTGGAGTCTATAACTGAATATTATTTATTTAAGTATTCACAGCTGAACATGTTTGTAAAACATGAATATTTTTACTGTACCTATAGAGTATTATTATAGTATACGACGGTATAGAAAACATTATCATTATACAGTTGAATATATAGATTATTATTAAATGCATACATAATAAGTAGCCTATTACGAATAGAGTATTCTATAAATAATTAGGATATCTCAGTAAATACCTCTGTAAATAAAGTGAGCTAATACAAACTTTTTTCGTAATCTTTTTTGGCTAGTCGTTCCAATATTGATGAAGAGAATGACTTGCAGAGATCAACAAAATTCTAAACAGGACACAAAATGTTCACAATTCTCCTTTTAAATTGGATATCGCTTGAGGCATATTGCTAGTTCAAGAATAGCTTGCAAGTTATGCAGGCTCAATAAATTCAAGGGCATGACAGGCCTAAATGCATCACAAACAATGATGCAAGTAGTGTTATAGTTATCTGTGGAAAAACAAAACTCTGCAGCAACAAATGATCCTTATTCTGAAATTAAATTATTTATATAAATTTAATATTTATAACCAAAGAAGAACTTGGAAGAATTTCTGCCATTCCGTTTTTCTCCGTTGAGTATTTTGGAACCAGTAGTAGCCTACAGTTTGTTAATGCAAGTAAAGCATGGAATAATTTGTTACTGGTACACTACAATATTTCTTTGTTAAGTTATTCTTGACTGTAAATAGCTTGAAATCTTGTAAGAATAACAATAAAAATTCGTCAATAATTATTGCTTAATGTCATCAATAGAAGATGAGGTCAAGGTGAACTTACAATCTCAGTTCTCTACACTCATATTTCATTATTTTGTTAATATAGGAGAAGTAAAAGTTAATATCTGGTGATTCGGAATCCACCTGAAATAGTGTAGGTCCACACCACGTTCCACATAACATGGCTCAAGTGTGAAACTACCCGTAAGGGTCTCCCCACCATTAAAAGTAATACGCTCATAATTAATATTGATAACCTGCCAAAATAGACTATTATTTTTCGAAACTGTACCTTGCAATCAAGATAAATTACTGACATCCTTTCTCCAATATAAATAAAAACTTCTTCATCACCAATTCAAACGTGAAAAATGCAGTGACGTTTATATGCAGATGATAAAAGTATTGGAAACAGCTATCACTTCCATCTAAACCTTTTACTTGATGAGTCCATAAATATGAATGGCAGGTAACGTATTTGAGAATTTAGATAGAGCATAAAGATCTTTCTTTCTTTGATATTCTTTCAAGGAGAATTCATTTTATTTGACACTTATTTCTAGAATAACATTATGACTATTCAAGGGTTCAGAACAAAATATTACTTTTGGCGTAAATGACTCTCGTGAAGTATTTAATAAAGAGTTTTATTATTCATGATACAGAAGAATAAATACTGTATGGATATCCAGAACCTGCAGATGTTACATTGGAACGAGAGTCAACTGTGATATGCAATTCTCAAGAAAAATTTGTGATTTGAATGTTGAATGATAAGGCTCAAATAATTCTCTCTTCATGAACATTTTTTATACCTTAGACCAGCCACTAGCATTTCAAATGACCACTTACTTGGCTTGGCAACTTGGCACCAAGTTAGCAAGCTCATGAGTTTGTACAAGCGTAGGTTACACTGCAATGCAGTCTATGAGCAATGGAAGAAGATCAGCAAAATCCTTAAATGTATCGATTCATGCTGGAAGATAAAAGCTGTATTCTGGATACTAAGAGAATGCTGTATTGATATTCACAAAACAGAACATAATACGATTTTTAAAAAATGCATAGATTTTTGACAAAAAATACTGTATTTCTTTTTTATGTGTCTCTAATCAGAAGTACCAAAACATTCAGAGAAATCGGCAAGAAGAAATAATTTTGTCTGAGAACTAAACTGTTTATTTCTTATGAATCTGGCAAAATGCAAAAATTAGAATAGCTCTGATTGAAACTGAAAACTGGTTTATGTGGAAGGAGGACAAAAGAATATTCAATTCAGAGAGGATTAAAAGCAAGTGACTATTCACTTTGATTATTAGTTTATTCAATGGAAACACTAGGATAGCAATGTTCAACTAAAATGTCAAAAGGTGGAAGGATACTGTTTATTGTAATTGTAATTTCAATACATGCCTGAAGAGAAATTTATTTGAAACTGGATCATATGGAAATTTCACAACAATTTTGTTATTATTATTATTATTACTATTATCATGATTATTATTATGATTGTTATTCTTATTATTAGTATTATTGTTATTGTTATTATTATTATTCTCAAGGATAAGGCGAACATGTTCCAGTTTCAAAGGGTTAATACACATGCTTTCCAATTGAGATTAATTAATTAAAAGTTAGAATTTAAAAAATGTAACACAATAATCAAAGAGCGAAATTGAAAATCGGATCATAAATCTAATTCACAATACAAATAGTATGAGTAAGCCTGTCTTGGCCTACCTTATTTCAATAACAAAATCAAAAGTTGGATGATGATTAACTTCTTCTTAAAAGGCTCTTCGTGAAAATTTAGAAAAGTGGGGCAGTTTGATAAGCTTGCTCGTTATTAAAGAATGAGGAAAATGCTATTTAAAAATGGATGAAGGAATTTCAAGCGTAATTTAGTTGCGGAAAGCCCCACACGCACCCACGCTACCTCACACACGATTCGATCAGTAAACAACAAAAAGCGAGTTTCACTTCAGAAGGAAATCACTGGGCACAGAGCATCTGATAGCACTACTCTTGTTCCATGCAATCCTTGGCAAGGATTTTACAGTTTATTAATTTGGTCTACATTGAGTAGACCAAAAGACTATCAAAAACTAGTGTACTTACTAATATTTGTGTAAGAGTTCAATTGTTATTTGAAATCTTAAGTGAGAAAATGATCACACAACATGCAATTCTACATTATTATCAATTACAACAAAGTCTATGTTATGGCAAGTGTAAGAATTAGAAATGTAAGCAGTATACGCATCATGTAATAGGAACTACAACAAAAAACAAAAATGCAATTGTTAAATCTCATTCAAACCTTCCGCTTGTTGAGCTCACCGTGTTACTGCACTTTTCCTTTCAGTATCGATATTTTGGTTATTATTTTCGGCTTGAATATTATCTTTTTATTATTCATAACGTTTGTAATACATTATAGTATTTGTTAGCCTTATTTCTCTTAATTTCGGTTTAATTCTTTTGTCCAATTGTTCCTGTCATTTTGGTAGCACTGCGTCCACAGAAGCTATATCCCTGGCTAACGCCCTCTCCTCACTCTGCATTCAGCTAACGCTTGGAAACAACGTTTTTTGTTTAGAGTCCACCAAGTCATAAGTATGGCTTGGTGCAACTTAGTTCCAGCATTCAACTATTCCCTTGTTTAGTTACCAGTAATACTGCGTTTTCTGTTTTATATTCTTCGAATCAATACTACAAAGTTTACAGTTTTTACGTATCTTCAACTTCTTTGCTGATCACTCCTGTGGGGTTATGATTATTTGGTATGAACCTTTAATAACTTATTCTCAACGTTTACCGGTACTAATAGTTATCGTATCGGAAAAAGAAGACAGAGAAAATAATTACTCATTGTAGCCCAGCTCCAATATTATTTTTTCTCGTTTTCCAATATTCCTCTCTAAATTTTTGAATATTTATAAAAATGAGTAGCCTTGACCAGTTATTATAAGCTCCTGGAGTGAAGTATTGAGAGAGAAAGTTCCAGAGGAAAGGTCCAGGAGGAAAAAGTGGTGGTTTGCTAAGATTTTACAAGCAAGTGCCTAGCACACCGTGGGTGGATGCATTTTTACAACTCCTGAAAAAAATACTTATAAGTTACATTTTATTAATATTTTAAAATTATTTTTATGAAAAGAATAGAATTAAACTTACTGTTATCTTTTGGATCATGCCCACAGTCCCCAGCATCTATTTCATTGATGCAATGCATGAATATAATAATAATGATGATGATAATAATAACAGTAAATTAATGTACCAGCTCAATCAAGTGGATTTAATTGTTCAACGTCACAAATTGGTTACGGTACCGTGTACTGTTCACAGATTTCGCAAATTCAATTTACTCCCTTGAATGCAAAATGTTGCATTCTACTCCATTATGTAATTAAATTAGCTCAGATACAAATATGAGTTTAATTGAAAGACATGGGCTCTGTACTTACTGTACTTAATTAATGAGAGAGGGTTTTAATGTTATGTTCACCATACAGTGGTCACATTTCTTTTAATCATTCCAATATAAGTGTGTTCTTTACCGTATTCAGTTACTAGCCGTAAAGAAGGTGGCACAGGAATAAAAATCTATGAATATACCAAATTTTGCCCTGGTTCAAAATTCATAAGAGAAATTACATACTTTTTACTTGATTATCCATCCCTTTGAGGCAATTTACTTAGTTCATACCACACTTTGTGGTGAAGTGTGTAGCGCAGGTTGTCAGTCTGTTCAAAAAACCAGTACCGGTATAAGTTTTGAAAATGAACTTCGCGTTGGTTTGACTCAGTTTTTTAGGATGGGGGGGGGGGGGGAGGGGAAGACTGGCTGGTTACGAGATGTTCTTTCAAAGTGAAAATTGTATAAGTTCATCAGTGGACGCGTTTTACTTATTCATATGAAAAATATTCATGAATCATTCGTTGCTCACGTAACGTGGATGGGGTTTTCTTTTTGAAGCTCCACGAATCCCTAACGCTACTAGGGCAGCCCTCATTCAAAATGTATTACAGTACAAGGACTCTTTCCGACCATCAGATCACACATTGCACTAAAATTTAATAGGCTGAATAATGAAAGCACACCCTCTCCTTACTATATGGTTGAGCATACAGAGGACGGTACTATAAATATAAATAAATAGCATTATATAAATAAATAAAAATATAGCAGTAGTATGTTATGAGCTATTGCTATTGCAAATGAAGAACATTACTTTGCGGTTGGCAGGTATTTATAATAACTGATAATGTATAAAAATATAAAATCTCATGTATCAGTATAATAGACTCCTTAAACGGAATCAAAAAGTACTTTCTCTTTATTTTTCTAGTCTGTCTTCTGCAGTAGGCCTTCTCTTATGAGTCATTGCCTTAAAAAGGGCGGGTTCAGGAAGGAGGGATGAGATTCTAGAATGAATATGTACTTTAAGAAGAAAGTATATACTTCCACCACAATTTTAAGCATCAGATATCTGATGCATTGAGTTAGCTGGAAATCAAAAATTAACACGAAATTCAATCTATATAATAAGAGTGAGTAGGGGTGTGTGAGTGTGTGTTTTTTGTCTTACGAATTTCACAAAGACAGCAACGATTTGGAACACTAAATTTGACACTTTTCAGTGCACCTCGAAGCCCGATTTTTGATTCTCCTTTCATAAATTTCAAAGTTAATGCTCAAATTACACTTATGGGCACTATTACTATTTCAAAATGTGTTTAAACATTTCAAACCCTAGTAGAAAGATGAAAGAATAAAGCTGGGTAAAATGGCGTTAAACCACTTCCAAGAATAATATGAGAAGACGTTTACAGCTAGACGTAGGCCTAAACTCCATGGAGCTATGTTTATTCATATATTTTATTTATTTTCTCCAGTAGATTCCTATTTCTAATTGTATTACTCATAAAATATAACCAATGGATAATCTACCAGATCTGCAACAGTAAAGTAGGCTATTAGCTATCACATTATTATAATAAAAATTTAAAAAACACTTTTAAGTGGAAATTATGACTCACGTTATGGCGTGACGGCCGTTTCACTCTGTTGTCAAGAGCATCATCAGATGACCCACAGTACACTGATGAGTTATCTCATACCTTTAATCAGTGTACTGTGGGTCGTCTGATAGTTTTTTTTTGTAGATAACGTCTCCAGTTAAGGAGTATGAGAGAAATCAGATCAACTATAGTATACACTAGATACCATAATTACTATATCAATTAGTTGAGGTGAGGCTTAATTTTGATGTGGAAGGAACTCTTGTACACTATAAAAAGCTTCATCAACTAAATACTTTTTCAATTGTTTTTTAAATATTTCTATATTTTCAAGACTCTTTAAAAACTGCGGTAGCTTGTTATAGAACTTCCTACCAATATAACTAGGTTTTTGTTTGAATAAGCTACTATTGTGATTCACCAAGTGATAATCTCCTCGGCTTCTTGTATTATAATCATGTACGTCAAGATTTTGGTTAATATCATTCGTTTTTACATATGAACTAGCTTCATACACATATAAGCAGGATACAGTTAGGAGACGAAGTCTCCTATAATCTATTTACTCTTTCTATACACCTAACCGCTTTCTTTTGGATCTTAAACACCCTATCAAGATTTTGTTTTGATGAATTACCCCATACTAAGATAGCATACCTAATATGTGACAGTAAGAGCCCATGGTTAGCTGTAAAAAGTAACTTTTTGTCATTCAATCTAGCGAGCTGTCGCAGGACAAATACCCCAGTTGAAATTTTACAACATATTTTCTCAATGTATGGAGCCCAGGTCAATCGTCTATCCAACAAAACTCCTAGAAGTGCAATTTTTTCTTCCTGGTCTAATTGATGCTCTTGACAACAGAGTCACGCCATAACGTGACTCATAATTTCCACTTAAAAGAGTTTTTAAGTTTTTATTATATTAGTGGAAACAAGATGGATCTTCAACATCACATTATTATACTTATCCTCCCTCCGACCAAGTAGTAATGTATACATGTCGGAGCTAAGTATGTGATCTGTGTAGGCTACTATGTTATAGTAGTCGCTATTAATTTATCTATTTCGGCAACTTGACAATGACCTCCACTGCGGAAAACTGGTCTCTTGTAGTGATGTACATTATGTAAGATCTTCTCCGTTCAACTGGATTGTTGATCAACCGCATCAGACAGCATTTCTGAAGCAAGTTTCGGCACAATATAATGTAAGCTGAATGCACAGAACAGATTTAGGAGTATTCTGACGTCATTGCCATCGAAATATACTCAAATTTATGATAATATTCACGTTTTACATCTGGATAAAGGAAAGCTTTTCTGTTGTTTTTTCAAGATCAGCCAAAAAAGACTTAATTCATAACCTTCAGAATACTGTTTCAGAAAGTTTGAATATATTTTATTTTATATAACTCATGCATTTCATTAATAAATTATTTTATTCTTTGTTTGGGGAGACAAAATGTGTGAGTATGTGTGAGGTGAGCATAGAAGTTGTTGTTGATCAAGAGTAAGCCCTCATATTTTGTTAAAAAGTATTAAAAAACTCTCACTTCAATTTTTGAAAGTTGAGGTGCATGAGTTCCACTCAGTCTCATAATACGAGCAAAAGTTATATCTACATCCATACATGTATGAATAGGTAACAAAAATGTCTAAAATCAAGCCTATTATGATAGTCAAGAGCTACTAGACCACAAATTGTTCATTGGACAAGAAAAATAGTTTTGTTGTACTCATTGAAAGAAGTGGTCATTTTCATTTCTATGTATTTTTGTTCATGTGTTTTTGTGATGGTTTTTGAAAAGGAGAATAAATTTATTACTCATTAATTACTCAATGATTTATTTATTCATTACTAACTATTCGTATTGAAGTTGAGTGATTGATTATTGGGGAAATTATGATTAAAATATGATATTGATATGTTTAATTTATCAAGGTATTTTACATGAAATGTAGCATTCAAATGCATACACCTTTTCACATTTTACATTTTATTTTATTCCACTTAATTTTATTCAACAACGTCCAACTGATCCATAAAGACTGGTTATTATTATTTTTTTCGAATCACTCACTTTGGGGTACCGAACTTTGAATCAATTAATTTTTCATGGATGCATCTTTCCGATTTTTCCAGTACTCCTTCATTCTCTCCGATTGTCTTTCTACTCTCTTCTGATACTACAGTACCTCTTCTAGCTTTAGGATGCTCTTGGAATCTTCTATTTTCATCTTTCAACAAATTTCTTAAATGTACAGCGTTCTTGATTGTATTCTCTGTAATATTAAAGTCATTAAAATCAAATTTAACTTGTTTGAACCAGTTACATTTTGTCTTTCTGTTTTTGAAAAAGTCTAATATTTGTTTAGTGATTCTATTTTCATTAATTCTGAAAAAGTGACCGTAAAACCTCATGCTTCTTTTCTATACTATCTGAGATCTGTTCAATCTTCTTATAAAGAGTTTTATTTGAAGTCTAATGCACTTCATTGTTTTTAAGTTTTGGTCCTAATATCTTCCTCACAATTTTTCTTTCTTTCTTTTTCAAATCATCTAGTAATCCTGTATTTGCTAAAGTTTCTGCTACATAAGGTGCTTCCGGCCTTATAACGGTTTCATAATGCCTAAATCTTGAGTTCCAAGACAGTGATTTTTTATTGTGTGTTCTTGGCAACTCAAAGGCAATTCCTCCATTTTTCCAATCCTGGATTGCATGGCTTTTTTTCTCCTGAATTCCAACTTATCCATTCACCTAGATATTTAAAGTGGTCCACTCTCTCAATTCTCTGATTATTGATTTTCAAATAGGTTGGTTAGTTTTTTAATAGTTTTTAGAATTTTAGTTTTGTCATAGGATATGTTGAGTCCAACTTTTGCTGCTTGTTTTGCCAATTCTTTAATTTGTATTTCTTTATTATTATTATTATTATTATTATTATTATTATGTTGTTATTATTACACATATATAAAAACATTTGTCAGATATAGTTTATGTGAGTACCCACTCACCACTGAAGTATTACAGTATAAATATATTATGAGCCGCACTGACCAGTAAATTTATCTTCAATATGACTGTTTAAGAATTTCTAGTTTTACATTATGTTGTTTTGAATAACACGCACTACGCTACAACAAAGTTCCCAAAATATTGCCTCCATTATCAAGATGTTCAGAATCCAGTGGCGCACTCAGGGTTGGTTCTTTGGGTGCTCAAGCACACCCCTGAAACCAATTTCTTTGCAAAGATTTAAATAAAATACTTAGTTGTAAACTCGCAGTTTCAAAGAAAATAAAAAGTTCAGTAACTCTCAACTTTAATTAAACATTTAAAAAATATATTTTCTAATCAGATTTACAAATTTAGCATTGTTCAAATGAAGGCTTGCTACCTATATTAATCGCAAGGCAGTTGCCAATGACACCATTAAAGAAAACAGACTGAATGGAATATCAGTCCATAGAGAAATAGAAGTTGACCCTGTTATCAACGTGCAAAAAAGATCCAGAAAATTGGATATCGTTTTGTGAAAACTCTTACAAAGCTTTCACGACAATCTTAACAATGCAGCAATTTTTAATACATGCATGCATGAAATTCATACAATTCAACATTTAGTAATCAAGCTCGTTTTTTTTTTGTTATTTTATTAATCAGTTCTGTTATTACTTAAACCTTGCCAAAGAACACGAATAGTGTCGTTTTGAGGGGATTATTTTTTAAGGTTTTTTATTGAGTAGGACTCAAAGTGACTATAATGGACTGCTTGACAAACTACCTGCAGCACCCATCAGCAGCCACCCTTGTAGCACTTGGCAATAACTACAAGTACTAATAATATTGCGAGAGGTGGAACTAACCGGGTTGTGGCGGCGGGGGGGGGGGTCACAATGACAACTCCAATAGTTGTCACTTCCAGCACCACCTTTGGGTCATTTCTGCGTGCGCCACTGTCAGAATTCATTAGCTAATGTAAGATTTGAATTTCTCCAGCAAATAGATGTTATATCTATCAGAAAATAGACAGATCTTATTATGTAGCTGTAACACAACTCGCAGAATTCTTTAAATCTAGAAAAATGGTTTGTATGGTACTGATACCTAAAGACTTAAAGACACTCTTTCAAAATATATTGATCTAAAACATTTTTTATTTGGACCCGTTTCTAGCTGAACCAGTTTTAAAATTCCAGCGAAGAGCTAAGAGAGCAAAATTGCTTGTTTCCTCAAAGATCCAGTCTCCATGAATAAATAAATGAGCTGGCACAATGACCGATTAGACAACCTGTTTTCAAGATCAGATTGCTCGTACGTAGCCTACGTCAAACTGCTTCTCGAGTAGGATACGATAAACCTTTTTTAGATACATTTTACTTTGTAAATATTTTTCAAAAATTATAATGCACTACTGAACCGACTAGGTTCCCTAGCGTAGAAGGGACTGGTTAGTGAAACTATAATAGCGTACATACTACTTTATTGTATAAGTATCCCCTGGCCGCAGTACGAACGCTGCGCAGGTTAAGATCAATGGTGGGGCCGCCACCTTGCTGCGTCTGAACCCACAGGATTTGTATAAGGTTTACTCCCCTAGACAAGCTGCTTTCACTATAGCTGTGAGCCTTGTCTACCCATTGGAAAATAATTCGAGAGAAAAAAAGGGGAAGAGTTTGGCCAAGGGAGACCTGACAAAGAAAGTAAAGAGAGAAAGAAATAATGACACAAAGCTAAGTCAATAAAAAAGTGCCATTATAGAATTTAAAGCTCCAGAACATTAAGAAGAAGAAGAAGGACGGGGGAAGAAGTGTTCTGGAGAGGCTGTTTGCAGTAACCCTTCGTCTACCGGGCGATGAGATTGCCAACCTCTACGCCTACATACTACTTTATTGCAAAACAGACGTTGGTAGCGAAGGTAGCCACGCAAAAGATGGCAATAATCAATTATATAATAGAGCATGATTAGCCCAATTTTTTAAAATGTGTAAAATATCACTAGAAGTATATTGTTTAGCTGTTTGTGAGTCGGAACAGGCAAAAGCCTAATCCTTGAACGGAAGAAGAAGAATACTTTATTTAATATAACTTACTCTAAAGCGTTACCCGACAACCTGTAGATCGCAGGATAATTTTGAGTCGATCGCGCCGATTCCTGGAATTTTTGTCAAAACAAAGCAATATGTGAAGTGTACGGACAACAATCAGTTTTCACTCGGCCAACGGACGCGAACAGGACAGCTACTCATGCATCTTACAAAATTTCTCTCATCGTAGCGAAGAAAAGAAAACCATTTAAAGACGAGAATATATTAAAAGAGCCTTTGTTGAAGCAGGGAATGAATTGTTCGATGGTTTTAAAAATAAACACCAAATAATGAGTGCTATAAATTAGATCCCGCTCTCTGCGAGAACAATTACAAGGCGCATAAAAAAATGTAGGACGATGTTGTTAGTCAGTTAGAGACAGTCTTGCAAAAATGTTGTTATTTCTCACTTCAATTTGATGAGTCTACTGATATAAGTGGCACATCTCAACTAGCTGTGTTTGGAAGAATGATTTTTGAGGACTTCAGTGTCTAATAACAACTTCTGAAATTCATTCCACTGCTTGGACGTACGCGAGGGGAAGACATATATTCTAGTTTTAAAGACTATTTTACAAAGTTCTCTTGAATAAATTAGCAGGCATGACAACAGATGGTGCTCCTGCCTTTACAGGCGTACATAACAGCTTTGTAGCACTGTGCCGAAAAGACGATGAGTTCCAGAATTTTTGTCATATTGGTGTATAATTCATCAACAAGCATTGTGCGGAAATTTCTTTAATCTTGATAACGTGATGGAGGCAGTGGTAAAAATTTACTTTGAACAGGATAAGAGCACACGCGCTTCAAAGGAGACACTTCGGGCGTTAATGGAGGAAATGAAACTGGAGTTTGGTGAACTGCTTCTGTATGCTCAGGTGCGTTGGCTAAGCAAAGCCAAGATCCTTTGCCGATTTTACAATGATCAGCCGGCCGTTATAGAACTTCTGAAAGAGCGCAAAGAGGACTATTCATACTTGAAAGACACTTTGGGGCTGCAAGATTTAGCCTTTCTTATTGATGCACTGAAGAACTTAACGAGTTGAAATTACAACTAACTTACTAGGCAAGAATATAAATATTTTGACACTGTGAAGGCATTTTCATCAAAACTTCAACTATGGGAGAAGAAAATCCCAAACATTATCCTACTCTGGAAAATTAATCGAAAAACAAGCGAGTACATCAGTTGACAACCAATGAAGAAGAAGTTGAGCCTGAAGACCGCCTGGGTGAAGAATACCAGTACTCTGACAATGACAGACACGTCGAAGTATCAAGCCAATTATTACAGAAGAGTTTGAAAATCGTTTCAATGATTTTAAAGACTTTTGTGACTGTCGATGTTGAACGTGTTGTTGAAGAATTCCAAAAACAGTTTCAAAGTGATGCCACCGCTATTGAGCTAGAAATAACAACACTGCAAAGTTATTTAAACCTGAAAACTGCTGTAACTGAAGGATTTTTCAAATTCTGGACTCTGGTTCTCAAAGAAAAATATCCTTCATTTATCTGTGCAGCTCTGAAACTTATGTCCCTATTTTCTTCAACTTATCTTTGCAAGTCTACATTTTACAACGTGACCTTTATCAACAGCAAGTATCGACTTCGACTATTGAAAAATACCCCTTAAAATTCTTGCCTCCTCTCCATCCCACCCTACCTCTAGAGTTAGCTAGTGTACTATCCAAAGAAAAAAATTATGAACGATATCGATGTTGAGTCAGAAAAGGTTGCCGGGCCCTGCTCTAACGAGTGTTCCGTAAAAGCGTACCTCCATTACAACAGAGATATGGTGAAAACTGTAATTTTCTGGCCGTCTTCCTCACAATGAAAAATTAAAAGGATAAAACTGGCCAAAAAATTAGTTTTTTAACATAACTTTATTGTTTATTATCCGATCTTAGAAGTTTTTGTACTGTTTTGTTCATAATAGAAAAATCTACATTTTTAATACGGAAAGTTTTTTCAAGAAATCAAGGGCTTTTGAGGAACAATTTAGAAATTTGGTTTCTTAAGTAAATTATATATAAAATATAATATTGTATCTCATAAAATACCAATCAGGCTTATTATTTCCTGAATTACTAGCTCCCATACGGTATAACGGTAATTATCACACTGAAATGTTTTGTGAATTTAGTTTTTTTTCTCTAAATGTTTGAAACTCAGAATGGAGAGAAACAAGATCACCAATTATTTATTGAAGAGAATTTCCTGTTGGTAACCTGTTCAATATTACAAACAAGCGTGGCAACTTTCAATAGCACAAACTTCCATGTAGTTAATGGGTCAGCGGCGGCTATCGGAGTTATTATTTGAACTCGTTTCTTGTCTTTAATGATTGACACTTCCAATCCTTGGTTTTTTGGGGCGATCGAACTTTGTATCGAAAAAAGCCGAAAATTGATACCAGCCAATCTTTTTGTGTAAAACATTGCTAAAAATTAGTAGAAATCACAATATTGGAAACATTATTTTCATGAATAGTAATGAGTTTTGATCATATAGATCACATGGCTAATGATGATCATCACCAATATAATCATAAGCTGATCTCTTATTAATTTCATCATAGATTTTGCACAGTTACTAATTAGAGCGACATTGACCCGCACTGTACAGATTTTTGACAATATTGTTTAATTATAGAATGAGATCATTATACTTGATTAAATGATATCGGTTTTCTACAATACTGTGAGGCAATTAGACCCAGTTCTTCGGGAAAGAGTAAGGACAGACCTTGTTTGGAATTAAATGAGAAAATGAATAATTCTGACAATTATAAATTAGAATCAACAATATAGTAAAGCAAATTTTTTTGTCAAATATTTCTCAAAATATACTAATATTGTTAGCTTTTATAATACATTTCTATGAACTTGTTTTTACTACATAACAGTAGGCCTACAACAGCAGAGTAGCCTATCTGACGGGTTTTAAGTCCTAAGTCCCATCTTCAGCAAACAGAGAGAAAAGCTCTTTTTATTAGTTTTCATTCAAACGAAAACGCTGGCATGTAAATATTATGAATGCAAGAAATAAGAAAGAAAAATAGTCGACAGAACTTGTTTTGTAATTTGACACTTGTTTCTTCTGTCTCCTTGAAACCTATTACTCAGGTTTAGTTCTAGTGTTTTCAGCAATTTTCCAGAATCTTCCAGATTATGATACTAGCTTCCAGAATTTCCTGGAATACTTTCAAACACTATATAAGGAGTAGTCCTTGTAAACAGGAGTTGAGTAGTCATTTGCTTTTCACAACGTTCATATCCAGTGGCAGTTTATAGTGACAGTACAGACATTGATTATGCATATCGAGAGCTTGTGATCAGTTTATGTGGTAAACTCTTTGACAGCAGACTTCCTTCTTTGTGGCAGAATACTCAGTGCTATTATTGTGATTATCAAATACTGTAACAGATACTGCTTGGAAAGTGTTCCATATCTTTATTGAGTGTTCTATTTTATTATTTATTTATTTATTTTTTTTTTTTTTTTGACATTTCTTTTACAACATTGAGCAGTTTATTGGATAGTTATTTATTAAATTATTGATCAGCCTATTGACAGTTTGTAATTAGTTTTTCTGGCGTTACATAAATAATTTGTGCGTGTTGTAATATTTGTGTGAATAAAGTTCAAATGTTGTCAGCATTATTTTACTGATAGAACTAATAACAATAATTTATTTGACATCCATTCTGCGTTTAGGCCGTCCGCGCACGGTGCATCGAGATACTTGGCGTCCTAAATGAACAACCGTCATTGGCTGTGACTACTCAGCCAATCGCTGTCATTTATCCACTTCACGCTTAGCGTTTGAGACATCTCATTCCTTACCAGTGAATCAGCTGAATCAGTGAATCGTAACATATCATTCCGTAAAGCACACCACAAAATAATAATAAGATAAGACGTAACTCGTCGATATTATGATCAGCTGATTCTGTGCAATGGAATGATGTTCGCGACAGGGCCTTGTTCGCTGTCTGGACCTACCTTCAGAATGTGGTGTAAAAGTTTCATCTGATAACGGTACCACACACATGATCATCTTAAATCTGCAATTTAAAAATATTTCGAGAAAAATGAACGTTATTTTACGTTGACATTGAATTTTGTTTTTCGAAGGTAACTTCTGAAACCGGTTCAATCTATAATAATTAGGCGGTAGAGAACCATACCGTATGCCTACTGTCGTGGACATGCTGCTTTTGGCGATCAGTTCAGTTTGTCGTAGCACTGTGAATCTAGTTTGATATTCGAGCTTGTGGTAGACAGCTATAGACTATTCTACTATATACAGCTGAACTGTAGCTATATTATAGGCACCGCGTGCGGAAGTTAGGTTAGCTATCTATGCTTGCTCCATGCACCTTAGCTTACTGACCGACAACCGTCGATAATTACTCAGCCATCTACCATCATCCCTAGCAGAGGATAATTACGACGCCCTGTCCAAACAATGCCACGTTGTTTATACAGTCATTACCTGTTACACAGATTTGCGGACAAACTTCCCCCTCTACTCCCGCACTACAGCCCCCTCCACATGCATCCCTGTAGCCTACTTGACATCTGTTCATTTCCAGTCGCCAATAACATCAATCATCGTGAAACAGTCAAGTTAATCGTGTTTTAAACACGATCACAAATCGTATTTCCAGCAGTCTTGAGTTTGAATCAGGGCCGTAGCCAGGGGGGGGCCAGGCCGGGCATAGCCCGACCTGGCAAAATTTTGCCCGACCTAGAGGGAAAAATGATTATGAATTTAAATTTGAAATTACGGAATAATAGGAAAATTAAATTTGGGGAAGAAACCCAATTTATTTGTCTATATTTCTAATCTGAAGGAGATTCCCTGACAATTACCTCTCTTTTTTACGCTATTTTAGTTGCACAGCTCCACCGAACAGTTCTTGGTTACAGCTAGAAGTGATTCAGAGTTCTAGAGAAGTTGGAATAGAACCCATTTTTGAGAGAGAAAATCCGGATTCGAAAAAAGAAGGAAATGTTTGATTAAAAATCAACAGATGAATCTTAAAATATTGCAAGTGGCTCCTCAGAAAGTTTTAAGATCCAATTTTATTTCAATACTATAGACACAGCTTGTAATGCTGTAAAAGAAGATTTTCCCTGTTAAATTAAGTACCTGGTGTATTTGGATTTTTGTATGACATTCCTGACCTTAAAAACAAGACTACGTCAGAGTTTAAGTCAATGTGTAACAACTTGGAAAAAGCATTGACAATCGAAAAAAATAATGGTTTGAATGAATCTGACATTGCTGCTGTGGGTCTGTGTTCTGAACTAATATAGGTAAGAGCGATTTCTCATCATCTCCATGCCAAAGTAACAAAACCTAAAGAAGTCCCAAACTAAATTTATGAACATAAGCTGTAAAATGAGTTACCTAACATTTGTGTAGCCCTTCGCATTTTGCTTACTTTGCCACTTTCCATAGCTAGTGCTGAACGAAGTTTTTCAAAACTTAAGGTAATTAAAACCTACCGGCGTAGTACAATGTGCCAGGAGAGATTCGTGGGTTTGGCGACAATTTCTATAAAAAGGGAGTTAGCAAGACAGTTAGACTCAAAAGCCCTCATTCAAGAATTAGCTAAGCAAAAAGCAAAGAAATTACCATTAGGACTTTAGTCTTTATGTTTCTGGAGGTTTGTGGATACTACATTTGTGGTACCACGTTTGTGGTATTACATTATAAGTGAGTTTTATGTAAAATTGACTTTCGTTTTATTTACTTATCCCAGTAATTAATTGAAGGCTATAAAATGAAGTTCTTCGTTATAGAAATTATTAACAAAAACACATTTCCAAGGTTCCTTACATGGTAGACCCTACCAAAGGCACTTTAATGAGGGCGCTGAATTTGTTTTGCCTAGGGTGCCAAAAACCCTTGAGCCGGCCCTGGGTTCAACGTTGCAACGTTGTGTGAAGTGATACAGTACTAGAACTTTTTGTTTTTAGGCTCGCCCCTCCTGAAATATTGCTTGCCCCTCCTAGTCCTCAATCCTGGCTACGGCCCTGGTTTGAATGCCATTCAGCAATGGACGTTTCTCATCATTCACCCATTCACCTCGACATTACCCATGCACAAGTCTCAAGAGGGTATGCACAAGTATTTAGTCGTAGGCAATATCCGACTAAAAAAATATATATAGGCCTAACTGAACAATAAATCTTTATTGCAGCAACTCCTGAGGTCGTCAGAAGCATTACAAATTGTCATATTTCACATCAAAATAATTTTGTCTCATACAACATTGCTAGAACGTTAAAACAGATAAAAACGCAAAATCACATTCAAAATTAGCCTACCTATCTATTGCAGTGTGTCATTTAAAGCTGTCTATAAATTTACTACAAAGTCTTGGCCCTTTCATAAAAATCCTCAACTCTATATAATGAGTTATTCATCAAAAAAAATTCAGCCTATGCTTAAAAACTGTATAGGCCTATGGCAGATTTTTGAAGCTCTCTGGAATGGCAAAAAACAGTTTTACAATTATAAAAAGAAAAGTTTTTTGTGTGTTTGAATAATTGTAACGGTGAGTAATCAAGTTATTTCTTGCAGGTGTGTTGTGAGTATGTATATCACCCCCTTCATAGTGAAGTTTTCCAAATTATCTTTCACATAGATCAAACATTGCAAAACAGAGGGAAGGTAGGGTCAAAATTTGAAGAAGTATAAAACTCCCCCTGCAGTCAGCACGTTTTGGGAGACCACATATTAGTCTTCCAGCTTTTCTCTGGATGCCAAACAGTTTTGAAGAATATGGTCTTGACCCCCAAAGAATTGTACCATATGACAGACAGGTGTGATTGAATATGGGCAAAATACACTACCGTACTCTCAAAATTCGAGTACTAACACAGGTTCTCAATTTTTAATATTTTTTATTATTTATAGTTAATTTCAACTGATTTAAAAATTGAACGATGGACTGCACACCTAAATGAGCACTTATTTCTAAATTATCTAGAATGGAATTGCTGAAAATGAGTGATGTATCGGCTGCAAATAAGAGGGCTCTACCACTAATTAATTCTTTAGGTAAACGTTTGACATATAACAAAAAAAGCAATGGACCTAGTATTGATCCCTGAGGCACTCCAGCTTGCACCTTTAATTTATCAGATTTATTCTTCACTATACTATTCCCAACTACTGTAGTTGGTTCTACACATTGTTTTCTCCCAATAAGATATGATTCAAAACCATTTCAGTTCAACCCCATTTACACCTACATTTTGCAGTATTTCCAATAAATTTCTATGATTAACACAATCAAATGCCTTTGACAGATCTAAGAAGATTGCAGTAGCTTTATCACCTGAATCTATTATTTCTATTAGTTTTTGAACTTGAGAAACTATGGCTGTCTTTGCTGATCTCCCTTTCTGGAAGCCATGCTGTTCATCATAGATAAAGTTAGCTTCTTGAAGGTGCAGAAGTAACCTATTTAGAACTACTCTTCCAAAAATTTTACTGATTACATTTAAAATACTAATGGGCCTATAGTTTTCCACCTTTTCTCTATCACCACTTTTGAAGATTAGCAAGATCTTCCCCTCTTTCAAATTATCTGGAAAAACTCCTTGTTCTAATGAATGATTGATCAGATGAATCAAAGGGTCTAACAATTGATCTTTACATTCTTTCAGAATTTTACTGGATACCCCATCCATTCCTACAGTTTTTTATTATTCAAACTATCAATGATATTTGACAACTCGTCGTGGGATACCGGGTGGAATTTTAATTCGTTCTGAATCCCCTCAGTATTCAGGGCCGCCGAGAAGGGGGGGCAGATGGGGCAAACTGCCCCGGGCCACAGAAGAAAGGGAGCCACATCTCAAGCTGTTTTTCTCTAGATAAATTGAATAATAAATTAATATCGAGGAGTGGAATTTTATCAATAAATTCACAATTTCTAGCAGGATTTCAGAGAAACTATAGCGATTTTAGATTTTTTATTTGCTTTAGGGATAAATATGTTTTAGTTGATAACACTGTCATCAAGAACTGTCAGTAACACACTGTAACACTCAGTATTAAATGTGCTTGGAAATATGGTGATGCTACAGTCCAGTTCTGTATTATTATTGTTTTTTGGGGAAATGATTTGTCTAGTTTCTTTATAATATTACGTTTTATCAATGAAATATATTTACACTAACTCCGTAGGCCTCAGTACAATATGTTTTCGTATTTTGATGCAGTTTTATTCAGTTTTCTTTTGTCTTGTCTGGGGCCCTCTAGGTAGGCCGGCACCAGATCTTACATTTACCAACTCCATAGGCCCCTGTACAATTTTTTTCTTATTTTGATACAGTTTTATGTGGTATTTTAACGTCTAGGGCCCCAAAGTTTGGAGACTGGTCCTTACATCAACTAACTCTGTAGGCTCCAGTTTTATTTACTTTTCTTTCATCTGGGCCCTCTGGATGGGATAGGCTCTGGTGTGGTTAAATAACTCTGAACTAGGCGTGCAACTAGGCATATCAAAGAGCATGTAATTGATGTTGAGTTGCTTAAAGGTTCATAGAAGAAGCTTTGAGAAGAATCGAACAATGTAGCTAAATAACTAGAAATTGAACCCCAGTTTAAAGCAGAAAATCCCCCCCCCCCCCCCAATTGCTGAAGAAGAAGAAGAAGAAGGAGAAAAAGAAGAGGAAAAGAAATAGAAAGAAGAAGAGAAAGGAGGAGAAAAGAAGAAATAGAAGAAGAGAAGAGGAATAAATGCAAATGATAGAGACATGACAGTGAAAAAGAGATGACAAGAAGTAAAAGGATAGAAATTGGTAGGAGGAGAGAGATGAAAATGAAAAAAGACGAAAAAGGGTAAAAAGAGGGGAAAATAAGGATGAAATAAATAGTAGAAGGAAAAGAGAGTTGTAAAGTAGTTGACAAGAGAGAAAATTGAGACAGCAATGCCTGATCAACAATTCATTTTCTATTGAAAATATTGTGTACTACAGTACTTGGTCTGAAAATGATGCCAGTTATTCTGAAAAGGTTTTCTTGATTAATAGCTGACTTGTTTTACTAGCACTGCTTTACATTCACTCAGATATTCACCCTAGAGCCTAGACCCTGAATCTTAAGAAATTGTTGAGATATTTCGGCTGAATGAATAGTTTTTCAATTGCAAATAATGAATGTAATTTTTCTTGTAAATTTCATTTTCAATTAACAGTTTTTGCCAGCAGCGTAACTCTGGGAAGGAATCAGGGGGGCATCCCCCCCCCCCTAGACAAAGTAAATTTGGAATTTTAGCAGGCCATTGTGAGACAATTTTTGGCAAGATTAAAAGAAGAATCGTTAAAAATGTGGTTTTGTAGGAATTTTATTTGAAAAATGTTTCCAAGGAGTACCCCTCAATTTTATTGAAATAAATTTTCAAGTACCCTGTGGTACTGTATTGTTCCCCAATCAGGAGCAGTGAGGGATCAAATATAGAAAAGTGGAAGTTTAAAGTAAGGTCCGGATCTCCCATTGACAATAACACATGAACTAGATAAAATTTACTTTGACACATTATGTGGGTTGAAGCGTTATGTTAGAAGAATTAAGGCTGTGCACAGGGTTTTTGGTCATAATTTTTTTTTTCGAAGTTTATTGTACAGGATATTATTAAGGTATTGAAATGATGACTATTGCCATGAGAAATTATTTTTTCATCAAATATTTTATGGAATATGGTAGTTCAAAGTTGAACCGATACACATTAAAAGGTTATTAAAATTTGTGTTGTATTATTTTTATACTTTCTAGAAATAAGTACCTCATAATTTTTCTAATAAATCTCTATTGTTTATTGAACAATAGTTTCATAGCAGACAGTAGACAGTCAAGAGTCCAACGTTTTTGAACTAAGGATTTAGGGTGACCAATGATTGTGATGTCTAGGTAAATGTAAAGCAGGGCTAAAAGGGAACAGTGGTTGTCCCTGGAAAGAAGAACTCTGTCCAAAGATAAGTTTAAAAAGAGGATTAGGGGATTTTTTAGAAATAATTCTTTCATGTGAAATCTAGTCAACTCCCAGTATTCATGTTATCTATTTAAAAAATATATTTTAATTCGATTGATAGCTGCTGTCTTAACCAATAACATATTTTTTGGTTGTTAAGTTCATATTATGAACATTTCAACGTGATAAATTTTTTGCTACATTAATTATTATTTTATTTACACTCAGAAATTATATGCTATTTACACAGTTGAAGGTTTTGGGTTGATTGGCAGTATAGGACGTGAATGGCATTTCATATTAACAGTATAATATTACATCATCACAAGCAAATAGGTGAGCAATTGGCCTTTTAAACCCTCCTCCTTGGTGATACCCATACCCACTCAGGTATTTCCCCCCCAAAATCTGCTGCTGGATCCGCCCCTGGTTTAAAGAGATGACCAGACGCCGTAAGAGGAAAAGGTTTCATGATGAACCATTGAATGAAGAATATGTTTTTCAGTCTTCTGAAGTCAAAGTTCAAGTTTTTTTATCCAGCTCTCAAAATTCTTCTTATGCAACTAAATGAATTGGCACAAAACATGTCAACTCTTTCTCGCCAATCCTAACTCCTGAAGAAGATGAGTGCCCAAATCTTGAATCTCATTCAAGCTCCAATGAAAATGATTATACCAAGATGACCCGTCAATATCAATACTTTTACTGAAAAATAAGTTTGTAAGCAAGCTGAAGAACTTGTGTCAGCCTTTCCTTTGGACTTAAACAAAGACGATCTACTTGAGGTATTCTACAAGATTCGAAAACAATCGAAACTATGAGTCAATGGGCACATTTCATCTGCTCTGGACATGATCAATGTTATTTACAAAAAAGGATTGGAGGCTGTTCTTCCACAAATATACGCACAGCCCTCCGACTTTTAATAGTGGCTCCAGTAAGTGTAGCATCCGGCGAGAGAGCTTTCAGTAACCTATCATTAATAAAAAATCGTTTACGTTCAACAGTGAGTGAAGATAGGCTAAATCATTTGATGTTACTAAGCATTGAGCACGAAACTGCTGACAAACTGTCCTTTGAAAATATAATAGATGAATTTGTCAGAGTGATGGCATGGAAGAAAATGTTTTAGTTTGGTGTGTACTTGTAACTTTAAAACACTTTCTATATTCTTTCTTTGTATGATCTAGTATGCTGTTTAGTTGTGTGTTAGTTACCGGTATGTTGTTAACTGTGTTAAAAAAAAAAGGGCTGTATTTGAGCTGTGTGTATTTCTCTTAATTTTTAAAACTGAATCAAAAGTGTACTGTAGTTCTGTAATTATTGATTAGTTTTCACCAAAATAAGATTACTAAATCAAACATTTTTAGACGAAATTCTTCTTATTTTCGCCCTGTAAGAATAGTCAGTCCAACACGCTTATAGTTTAGGTCTAACTTCGAACCTTACTAGGCCTCCTTACTTTATCTACAAAGATGAAAATTAAAATGAAAATATGCTTTATTAGGCGGATATACACAGACACATGACATTCAGTTTAAGGTTAATTTCATGTAAAACAAGAAGTTGAGCCAGTTAAAATAAAGCTATTTTTATGTTTATTACCGGGAGGGGGCCTCACACCCAAATTCTGCCCCGGGCCACAAAAAGTATGTCGGCGGCCCTGTCAGTATTCCACATGTTTGCATCACTAATACCCGTATTAAGAGATTTTTGAAGATTCTTAGCAACCAGTTGATAATATCTGTTAAAGAAATTACAAATGTCTACACTATCATCAATATATTTGTTATTTTCGTGAATTATTCTGGGGGCACTAGTATAAGCATCTACATGAGCTACTTGCTTATTTTTTTTTATTACATCCCACACTGCTATGTTAAAGTACACACTATTATTCAAAATTTCAGCTGTTTTCTTACATTTCGCTCTCTTCACTTCTTTTGTATAGTTTTTCTTTAGAGCTTTGTAATAATTATCTTCACTTAACATATTTCTAGATAGTTTGAATTCATCATAATTATGCATCTTTAAGCCTATTTCTTCTGCAAGTATATCATCAGTTATCCACTTTTCAATTTTGTCTAATTTGTTTTGCAGGAAATTTTTTAACTGGACAACTCAGTAATATGAAACCTTAAAATATTAATGAAACTATCATGTTTGTTATTTAAAATATTGCTATTGTAAACCCTTCTCCAGTTTTCTTGTAGCAGATTCTGCTTCAAGCAATCGATATTCCCCTGCTCATTGTTGAATTTCTTTCATTACTCTACTCTTTTTAATTGATTTATGACCTTGCAACCCCACCTCTAAAATTTGATAGTCATGATCAGATAGTTCCGAGATGCCTAATCTTGTTTTACAGGAATCTATATTAGTAAGGATGTTATCAATTATTGTTTGTGATGTTCTTGTGACTGGTATATTCATGAACTTTTATTTCCAAGTTATTCATGTATATAATATCCCTTAAATCTTCTGTCATTTTATTCTGTGTTGCAAAGTCTGTATTGAAATCTCCCGCTACAATAACGTTTGTAAAACAAGTAGTAGTAATCTCTAAAAGCCTATTGAATAGTTCACAAAAATTGTTCCATTCCCCATTTGGTGACCTGTAAATACCTAACACCGCTACTTGGAAATCATTGTCGATTTTTACTCTCATACCTGTAACTTCTGAATCCATTTCCACAGCAAATTTCTCTACATATTCTAAATTAAATTTACATATTCTTAGCATTTTTAGTTTAGGTTTTTTTGAGGTTTCCCCCACTTCGATGTGATGTCCTGCAATACGACGCTTTCAATGAATAGTTTGGAATATTAAATTGTGACAATTCATCTTCTTTTAAACCATGCTCTGTGAAAATAGCTATATCAGGAGCCTCTTCTTTCAACAATACTTCGATTCTATCTATTTTGTTACGTATGTATTGAATATTCTGATGGAACACAGTGAGTACCGGTACTTCCCTATCATCCCTTATTACTTTATCGTTGCTTTTGCATATTGAAGTAGATTTACTTAATCTCTTAGAATCTTGGAAGCCTATCAGATCGTTACAAGAGTTCCTTCCACTAATGCTATCCTGATTTTTTGATCGATTAACGTATTTTAATACAATTGAAGTTATGAATTTATCATTTGAAACTAGTTTCCCTTCCCAGTTTTGAGCCACTTCACTAAAAAAGGTTCGTTAGATGATTGTTTAGGAGAATTATTGACAGTAAATTGCAAACGACTTTCAATCAGCTCTGCCAGCCTATTACAAAATATTACTTTGCCAGATTGATTTAGATGTAGACCATGATTAGTGAAATTTTGTTTTTTCAGCCTTTCATTTAGAAAACAAATCCCCAATTTCTTAGAATTCTTAGTTTTTAGGCTGTTGAATTGATTTATTTGTTAACTTAATGGTTCAATTTAGCTCTGGCCTATCAAACCTATATGGAAATGTACTTATTATTACATTCGGTTTTTGGCTGAGTGGCACAATCTCTTTAATTTTCCATTTATTTCAGGAAGATGTTTTAGACTTTGTTCATTTATATTGTTTGAGTTACCCAGTACTATTAGAAAATCGTTTTTACCAAAATCTTTAGTTTGTTCCTGTGCTGACTCTACGATTGCGTTTATAGGGGCACTTGGCTTGAAAAAGCTCTGAACTACATACTTATTTTTTAATCTTTTATTTAGTAGGTCACTGCAGTCTCGTCCATGACTGGATGTCAAGAGTAGTACTCTACCTTTCCTATCGTTATTTCCCCATACTTTAGTTTTGGTTGCAAAACCTGACTATACGTTTTAATTTGACCAATTTTCATGATTTCCCCATTTCTTTTAGGTTCTATTTTTTTGTATTGATCAGGGGTTGAGATCTTACATTAGCTTAGTTTATTTTTGATTTTACTATTTCGATTTCCTTTGACATAGACCTACATTGACTCGTGAGATTTAGTATTTCAGTTTTATGGTCTTCCTGCTGCAATTTTACAATAATTTCAGAGATTTTATGTGATCTACCAACCCTATTCGTTCTTTTTCAGAATTTTTAGTGATGATTCTAATTTTGTTTTCAATTCGGTGTGATCACTCAATAGTTTAGCAACCTTTTCTTCTACATCTACAGAAGCTTTAAGAGCTGTTGGAGTTTCTTTGGTTAATAATTGCTGAGATCGCGTAGTTACTTGAGTTACAATAGATTTAGATGCCTTGTTTGGACTAGCTAAAAATTGTTTTCAATTGATTTAAGTTAAATGTTTAATGAAATATTACTTAATTTATTACAATTGTCAACTTGAGACTATTTAATTACAAGAAAATTCATCAATATCGGTACACCTAACCTCGAAAATAGAATTTGACTTTTTATTAAGATACTTTAAATTATAATAGACAAATTAATAATGGAAATTATTAAGATATTATAAATACTAATAATAATAAACAAAAATACTACTTATCCGTTCGAGTTAATATTCTGTTCTTCAAAATTCGCAGAGCCTGTTCTGACAACGTATGCACAGTATCACTGCTACCTCGATCATGTAATGGGTTGAAGAGGAATGAACTGTCTAATATTCAGTTAAATCGCAAAATGATGCAGTACAAAAACGTCAAAGTGCAATATTTCACAAGGTAGATATTTTGCAACTTGAAAAGGAGCGGTGGTGTAGAAATTTTGTTGGAGCGTCTAGGAGTCGCCGGCTAGGGTGATGAGGTTGAAGAGGTTGAAGAGTGGTGGGGAGGGGCTATAAATAAATACCTCATGTATTGACGAGGCAGTCCCTTCTTATTTTTCACCCGCTTCTATTCACTGTGCAGAATTGGCGTACAAATACTGGAAAAAGGAACGATAAAAAACAAGGCGTCCTCTACTCTATCACACGCTCTAGCGTACCGTTCGATGCTTCACTCTAGAAATTCAGCTCTACTACATGGTAAACAAGAAAACGGTCTCGACTTTGTTTACACAAGTCATTGAAAATCTATACAACTGTTCTTCAATGTATCGATAAGATGGAACGTGAGTCCCAAACGTGTTCTGTGCCAACCAACTACTAAAAAAGAAAAAATGGAGAACTTTTTAGGTTTCATGAGAACTGTTCGGATAAGTCCAAAGCTAGATTGTCATTATTAATTGTACAGACTAAAAGCGAAATGTACATTCACCATGCTGAATAAACTGGGAGAATAGTGGGAATAAACTTTCTTATTCTATTCTAAGTATTGCAATTTGTTCTCTAGCTAGAATTAATCTACACTGGTAGATCTGCTCTAAGTTTCCAATCCATGCAATAATATTGGTTTAGTTTTAGTTCCAACCATTTGAATGAGCTAAAATAATAGAAGATTCTAAGAAGTTTAATACATTTTTGGAAGCTGTAGCAAACTTCACAAACATGTAGAATATTTTTGTCACATTTACTATGAAAGTATTACATTAGATGGTCTTACGTAAAATGGAAATTATCTAACAAGTATTCAGTATCCAAAAAGCAATCGCTTTTTTATATAAATAGCTTAGTCTTTAGTTACAATTTATGGATTTAAAAATGTGATAGTCCTTTCAAATGGGAGTTCTTAGCTCATATTACACATAACACTGATTTGTGAATAAATGAAAATTCCTGGATTTCTTGTTTCATAACGAACTGCGTTGTTAATATTAAGTTTTTTAATGAATTCAACGACTTGCAGTCAAATTTTTATGAAGAATAAGTAGTATTTTACTTACTCTGTAGGCCGAACGTTTGGCCTACAGGCAGTAGCGTAGCGAAAATCTTTTCATGGGGGGTTATCAAATATTTGGGGCCCCCCGGGTGGTCTGGGGGGTACGGAATACCTCCCAGGGCGAGGGGGGTCCGGGGGGTCCTCCCCCGGTAAAATTTTGATAAATAGTCCCTCTTAAGTCGTATTCCAACAGATTCTAGACCCATGTCTAGGAAAGCTTAAATACATTCATTTTAGTCCACATTATGGGGAAATTTTTTGAATTTTCGATGTTGAGAGCTTGATTTGAGACTTAAAAACAGTAACTTTATACAAGACTTGTATAAATACTTAGTATTTATTAAAATGAAGTATATAAATTAGGTAAAGTGTAAGCTTAAATTCAATAAATCATTGCTTTTATGAATCGTTTGTCTAAGAGCTTGAACCCACTTTTCGTATACAGTTAGTACATTAATGAGTTTTGAACAAATTTTAATGTATAAAATCCAAAAAATACTACTTTTATAAAGCTAATTTTTAACAATCTATAGTGGTTTCAAATTATTATTACAATCGGGCCACCCGGCCAAAGACATTTTAGTGGCCCGGGGCAGAGTTGTGTCTGGAGGCACTTTTACACCAAAAGGTGAGGCTCTTTCACCCAAAACACCAATTTTCAACAATTGAAAATTATTAATGACTCGATTTCGCAACTAACATTGAATGTGCATTCCAGCTATGCCTAGTTGCCTATTGTACTCGAAAAAATGTGTAACTAATTTGAATTTTTTTTTTTTAATTAAAAATAAAATTCGAGTGCAGGCCAACTGAAAACCATTCCTTGAAAAAGTTGTGGAAGCAAGGGAAAAGGGCAATGAGTGGCACCAGAGAGAGCAATAAACTTCTCTTCTATTTTTGTGTAATCTCGAATTCGCATTGAACTAATACTGGAATATGTAAAATGTGTAGATATATAAAATTTATTATGACTGGAAGGTGCTTGATTCAACTTGCAAAGAGAGTATGAAATTAATATCCAATTCCAAACTTTGAATTATAGTAATTTTGCTTTTACATAATTATAGATGAGTGACGGAACCCCAAAACATTGGGGATTCTGAGAGTTCTCCACCGGAGAAAAAAATTGTTTTCTAGGTCTTGAAAGTTCAATTCTAAGCTTTTTTTTGTGGCTATCAACTCTTCCCTCATATTATTTGTTGATTGATTCATGGCCTGACAAATTTCTCGATCACAATACTCTCTAAGGGGTATCAGATCTGAACAGTAACAGAAATGAGCATTTGAAGCCCATCTGCAAAAATAGTTTTTCTCAAGAGACCTTTTCTCCTTTCAAGCCTATACTGAATCAACTTAATTAAAGTGGTCTGGGGTACCTTCAAACCCATGTTTGGGGGCTCCGAAAATACTGGGATCCACCAGCATCGTGGGGCCTTCGATGACCCAAAGCCGAGGCAATTAGGGGGCCCTTGTTTATAAACGTTGAAATTTGAAATATTCTAGATGCAGCCTACTTGAATCTCTACCTCACATGTCTAAACTGGCAACAAAAACGGTCCCACGGCGCCAGAGGCGTCTAGGGTCTGTTCGGATTCTAAGCAGCCTCTAGAGGTCTAAACAGGGCCCCAAAAAAGGTCCCTGGAGGGCCCTAGTTGTACAATTTGAGGCCCCTTATTTTATTTTTGTTTTGCCGCTTGCTTACATTTGTAAAATAATGTGGCCCCTTGATGTTGAGAATGAAGAAAACTTACCTTGTTCGCCCCATACCCTCTGTAACCTTAATGAATTTATTATTTACAGTTAATTAAATTTAACTTTTGAAGTGAATTCAACGACTTGCAGTCAAATTTTTATCAAGAATAAGTAGAATTTACTTACTCTGTAGTCCGTACGTTTTCGAATCTTATAGATCCAATTTTTTGGAAAAAATCCGAGAAAAATCCAAGATTCGAAAATGTTCAGCCTACAGAGAAAGTAAATTCTACTTATTCCTAATAAAAATTTGACTGCAAGTCGTTGAATTCACTTAAAAAGTTAATATTAACAAAGCAGTTCGTCATGGAACAAGAAATACAGGAAGTTGATTAAAGTATTTAAAATATTGAAATAAATTATAGTATTTTTTCTAGCTGTAACACTTCACGTATGAAAACTTTTTTACCTCCAGTAATCAATATTATTGTATTCCTATTGATGCCTCCCAACTCGTTTTTGGGGCCTCTTTTACAGGCTCAAGAGGGGGTTGTATCCCGGAACCCCCCCCCCCCGTCAAGTCGTTGAATTCACTTAAAAAGTTAATACATAAAAATTGTTATTCTTCAATTTTAAGTTTGTGATATCTCACATCGTAATCATAAGAAAGAATAATCTGCAATAACATGTAGGTATAGCCTACTTCTAAAATGTACATACACTGTGAAAAGTGAATAAATTATTAAAAAAGGACTTGAAATATTTTGAAAGATTACGCCTATGCCCACTTTACAAGCCTACTT
This sequence comes from Conomelus anceps, assembly GCA_948455865.1. Lineage (NCBI taxonomy): Eukaryota > Metazoa > Arthropoda > Insecta > Hemiptera > Delphacidae > Conomelus > Conomelus anceps. Next base: position 98,955,801 of record OX418216.1, read on the forward strand.
TTTAAATTTACTTGAAAAGTGAATTAGAAAAAGTACTTTTATACTAGATGAGAGTACTTTTATACTAGATGAAAGTACTTTTATACTAGATGAAAGTACTTTTGAGGCTCTTTGCTACTTTGCTAGGGTATTATCTCAAGAAAGCAATAGAACTTCGAAGTGAGTCGTTGAACTTGGCTATATAAAACTCAGCCGACTTCACTACTTGAGCCTTGAACGATGTACGTCTAAACGAATCCTAACTTAGTTTGTGGATTGTTCCAGCATGCGTTTCAAGCATGAAGGCCCTGACGGCTCCAAACTTCAATTAAATCTCTCAATAGACCCATATTAACATTTCCAGGATAAAGTTTCGTTGTTTTAAACTGCAGTCGGCTAGTCAGATGTAGGCTAAATTTTAATTGATATGCCCACAATATGCCCCATATGAAATACCAGTTTGTTTAAAGTTTACTTCTTTTAATGTTCAACTGAATCAAATAGATAAAAGAAGCCTTGATGCTTGATCATCATCTTCTCTGGCGATTGGAGGACTTGAAAACGTATGCCGCCTCATACCAGCATTTTGTAAATATTTCTTGAGAAAAAACAATGAATAAATAATTATATTTACACATAATTAGATAACTAATAAATAATAGTTGAGACTGCTTGAAACCTTTTTGATTTTTGTCGATTCATAGAAATCACAACTTTTGTAAACTTGTCTACAGGAGACTTTCCTGTTTAATGAATTATTTGAAACAATTGTTTTATAGGAGATACTGCCAGTATTGAAGCTTCTGAAAATTTAGTTTTTGCCTTGAAATTTCAAGAACCAATATGAGCTTCAGTTGGATACACCCAAAAATACTTCAGATTCAATTTGAAATAGGAATTATCAGTAGAATAGATATTTGCAATCTCACAAGTTTTTATGGATTACCAATATTTCCTGACATGAGCGTCGCCAGCTATCATTTCTAGGGGTATGCCGGTGGTGGTGCGGTTGATAAAGACTGAAGAGCAGGAGAAGACCCTCTCCTGTTGAATAAAATATATACCTCATTTTCTCTCAAGGCTTGCTAAAATTCCAAAAAAATCTGTCTCTGAGGACATCTACATCCCTTTGATACCCCATAGTTATGTCACTGATAAGATCAAAATAGATAACATTTCAGTAAATTTTTGTTGAAGTTTATCAGTGCATAAAACAGCTTGAAATATGTACATTTATTTTCCGGGTTACAACCCCCCCTTAAGCCCGTAAAAGAGGCCCCAAAAACGAGTTGGGAGGCATAAATAGTAATACGATAATATCGGTTACTGGAGGTAAAAAAGTTTTCATACGTGAAGTGTTACAGCTAGAAAAAATAATATAATATCAATATTTTAAATACTTTAATTAACTGTAAATAATAAATTCATTAAGGTTACAGAGGGTATGGGTCGACCTAAGCAAGTTCTCTTGGACCTCAACGTCAAGGGACCACATTGTTTTACAAATGTAAGCAGGTGGCAAAACAAAAATAAAATGAGGGGCCCCAAATTGTCCAACCAGGGCCCTCCTGGGCCCTTTTTTCTCCAGTTTAGACCTCTAGAAGCCCCTTAGAAGCCTAACAGACCCTAGAGGTCTCTGACGCCGCAGGCCCTTTGGGCCCGTTTTTGTTGCCAGTTTAGACATGTGAGGTAAAGATTCAAGTAGGCTGCATCTAGAATATTTCAAATTTCAATGTTTATAAACAAGGGTCCCCTAATTGCCTTGGCTTTGAGCCATCAAAGGCCTCACGATGCTGGTGGATCCCAGTAATTTTGGAGCCCCCAAACATGGGTTTGAAGGTACCCCAGACCACTTGAATTAAGTTGATTCAGTAGGCTTGAAAGGAGAAAAAGTCTCTTAATAGTTTTTCAGATGGGCCTCAAATGCTCATTTCTGTTACTGTTCAGATCTGATACCCCATATATTGTATTGTGATCGTGAAATTTGTCAGTCCATGAATCAATCAACAAATAATATGAGAGAAGAGTTGATAGCCACAAAAAAAGCTTAGAGTTGCACTTTTAAGACCAGGAAAACAATTTTTTTCTCTGGTAGAGAACTCTCAGAATCCCCAATGTTTTGGGGTTTCGTCACTCTATATGTAAATGCAAAATTACTATAAGTTGAAGTTTGGAATTGGATATTAATTTATTCTCTCTTTGCAAGTTGAAACAAGTTCCTTTGATAAATTTTATATTTCTACACATTATACATATTCCAGTATTAGTTCAATTCAAATTCAAGAGATTACACAAAAATAGAAGAGAAGTTTATGGAATTCCTGGATTTCTGAAGTTTATTGCTCTCTCTGGTGCCACTCATTGCCCTTTTCCCTAGCTTCCACAACTTTTTCAAGGAATGGTTTTCAGTTGGCCTGCACTCGAATTTTATTTTTAAATTAAAAAAAAAAATTCAAATTAGTTACACATTTTTTCGAGTACAATAGGCAACTAGGCATAGCTAGAATGCACATTTAATGTTTGTTGCGAAATCGAGTCATTAATAATTTTCAATTGTTGAAAATTGGTGTTTTGGGTGAAGGAGCCTCACCTTTTGGTGTAAAAGAGCCTCCAGACACAACTCTGCCCCGGGCCACTAAAATGTCTTTGGCCGGGTGGCCCGATTGTAATAATAATTTGAAACCACTATAGATTGTTAAAAATTAGCTTTATAAAAGTAGTATTTTTTGGATTTTATACATTAAAATTTGTTCAAAACTCATTAGTGAACTAACTGTATACGAAAAGTGGGTTCAAGATCTTAGACAAACGATTCATAAAAGCAATGATTTATTGAATTTAAGCTCACTTTACCCAATTTATAAACTTCATTTTGATAAATACTTGTATCAAGTTACTGCTTTTAAATCTCAAATCAAGCTCCCAACATCGACAATTAAAAAATTCCCATAATGTGGACTAAAATGAATGGATTTAAGCTTTTCTAGACATGGGTGATCTCTTGGAATACGACTTTAGAGGACTATTCATCAAAATTTTTCCGTGGGAGGACCCCCTGGACCCCCCTCGCCTTGGGGGTATTTCATACCCCCCACACACCCCGGGGCCCCTAAATCTTTGATAACCCCCCCACCCATAAAAAGTTTTTCGCTACGCTACTGACTCACAATATACTATCTTATTCACTAATTACCATAGTTCCTATATGAATTAGTGGTTGACGATGAAAAATATCATTGAATAAAGGATCAAGTAGATGACAAAGTATATGAATAAAGAGATTTTTTGTAGATTACGTCTTGGGGACTCCAGTTAAGGAGTATAAGACAAGTCAGAACAAAAAAGGCTACATCAATTGTGTTGCTTTCTTAACGTCTCTGTCGAATGATGCCTTGGACGCAGGAAGTAGCTCAGAGGTGTGCTAGATTGTATACACACTCACCTGTGCAGCCAGACCCTGTATAAAGGTGGGAGTGGACTGTCAAGCATAGAGCTTCAGAATTTGTTTCGGTGGGCTTGGCATACTGTTACAATTCTGTTAGATCAATGAGGAAAGCAATCACAAACTACCTCACTCCTCGTTTGTGTAGTACGCTCTTTGAACTAAAACATAGCGTTGAGGTCTGAAGAGTCACCAACAGTCGAATCGGCTATGGTACTATATACATACATACATACATACATACAGATACACTTTGATACACAAATCAGAATAGCAACACTTATACACTAGGTACCATAATTACTATATCAATTAGTTGGTTGAGGCTTAATTTTGATATGAAAGGAACTTTTGTACACTATAAAAAGCTTTATCAACTAAATATTTTTTCAATTGGTTTTTAAATATTTCTATATTTTTAAGACTCTTTAAAAACTGCGGTAGCTTGTTGTAGAATTTCCTACCAATATAACTAGGTTTTGTTTGAATAAGTTACTATTGTGACAAGTCATAATCTCCTCGGCTTCTTGTATTATAATCATGTACGTCAAGATTTTGGTTAATATCATTCGTTTTTTCATAGAAAGAAGCTTCATACACATATAAGCAGGGCACAGTTAGGAGACCAAGTCTCTTGAACAACGGCCTACATGAATCTAATCTATTTATTACTCTTTCTATATACCTAACCGCTTTTCTTTTGGATCTTAAACACCCTATCAAGGTTTTGTTTTGATGAGTTACCCCATACTAAGATAGCATACCTAATATGTGACAGTGACAGTAAGAGCCCATAGTAAGCTGTAAAAAGTTTTTGTCATTCAATCTAGCGAGCTGTCGCAGAACAAATACCTCAGATGAAATTTTATAACATATTTTCTCAATGTATGGAGCCCAGATCAATGGTCTATCCAACAAAACTCCTAGAAATGCAATGTTTTATTCCTGGTCTAGTTGATTATGGTTTACAATATTATGGTTATGGTTTATATGATTATGGTTTAGGTATGGAACCTATCTTCATTTGAATTATGTTTGTTTTTGAATTTAAGATACCTATTGACAGTTTTTATTATTTATTGTTAATTTCAACTGATTTAGGAATTGTACTATGGACTGCACACCTATATGGGCACTTATTTCTTAATTATCTAGAATGGAATTGCTGAAAATGAGTGATGTATCGTCTGCAAATAAGAGGGCTCTACCATTAATTAATTCTTTAGGTAAACGGTTGACATATAACTAAAAAACAAAGGACCTAGTATTGATCCCTGAGGTACTCCAGCTTGAATCTTTTATTTATTAGATTTATTATTTACTATGCTATTCCCAACAACTGTAGTTAGCTCTACACATTGTTTTCTCCCAATAAGATATGATTCAAACCATTTCAGTTCAACCACATTTACGCCTACATTTTGCAGTATTTGCAATAAAGTTCTATGATTAACACAATCAAATGCCTTTGATAGATCTAAGTAGATTGCAGTAGCTTTACCACCTGAATATATTATATCTATTAGTTTTTCAACTAGAGAAACTATGACTGTCTTTGTTGATCCTCCTTTCTGGAAGCCATGCTGTTCATCACAGATGAAGTTAGCTTCTTGAAGGTGCAGAAGTAACCTATTTAGAACTATAGTACTCTTTCAAAATTTTACTTATTACATTTAAAATACTAATGGGCCAATAGTTTTCCACCTTTTCTCTATCACCACTTTTGAATCAAAGGGTCTAACAATTGATCTTTACATTCTTTCAGAATTTTACTGGATACACCATCCATTCCTACAGTTTTTTATTATTCAAACTATCAATGATATTTGACAACTCGTCTTGGGATAATGGATGGAATTTTAATTCATTCTGAATCCTCTTAGTATTTCACATGTTTGAGTTACTAATACCTGTATTAAGAGATTTTTGTAGATTCTTAGCAACCAGTCGATATATCTGTTAAACAAATTTCAAATACATTATCATCAATATATTTGTTATTTTCGTGAATTATTCTGGGAATCAATCAATCAATCAATTTTTATTACATGAAAAGACATTACAAAATGGTCCCGCTAAACCTAAAACCTGAACTATAGTGATAAGCTACTTGCCGATTTTTGTTAATTACATCCCACACTGTTGATGTGTTAAAGTACACACTATTATTCAGAATTTCAACTGTTTTCTTAGATTTGTCTCTTTTCACTTCTTTTGTATAGTTTTTCTTTAGAGCTTTGTAATTTATCATCTCCACTTGACATATTTCTAGATAATTTGAATTCATCATAAATGCATCTTTAACCCTATTTCTTTCTGCAAAAATATTATCTGTTTTTCACTCTTCAGTTTTCTGTAATTTGTTTTCACAGGGACTTTTTAACTGGACAACTCATAGTAAGTTAATATGAAACCTTCAAATATTAATGAAACTATCATATTTGTTATTTAAACTATTGCTATTTTAAACCCTACTACAGTTTTCTTGTAGCAGATTCTGCTACAAGAAATAATTGATAGAAAGAATAATTGATATTCCCCTCTTCACATTGTTGAATTTCTTTCATTACTCTACTATTAATGGCCTTGCAACCCACCTCTAAGAATTTATAGTCATGATCAGATAGTTCCGAGCTACCTTATCTTGTTTACAGGAATCTATATTTGTAAGAATGTTATCAGTTATTGTTTGGAATGTTCTTGTGACTCTTATATATTCATCAGCGAACACATAAGACCAATAGAAGGGGCTTCTTGTCGCCGAGGTGCTCTATTCTGGAAACCCTACAACTGCGCCTCAAGAAATCCATTTCAACTGCATTTAGTCGGGCTTTATTTCTTTCTGTTAGCTCCCAAGTTTCTGCTCCATAAGTGAGCATACTTCTAAGGATAGCAGTGTTCAACAATCCTTTCGTCTTGGGGCTAATCTCTTCCGACCACAGCAGTGAATTAAGTTGTCCTATGACTTTCTTTGCATTTGTTATGCGCTCCGTGTTCTCTTGTTCACTGTTCCCTTTCCTTGATAAAACTACTATCAAGTATTTTACCTCATCACAGCCATCTATAATTTTTCAGTTTACATCCAGATCATCTCGTCTCCCTCCAGCCACCAAGTAATTGGGTTTGTCATAGTTCATTTTGAGACCCCATTTTTCATAGGTCTCCGTCAATTTCCTCAACAGAACTGTTCTTGCCAATTTTATTGGTGAAAGTAGTGAGTTTCATGCATTGGCCTACAAATGGTGTTTGTTATTCAAGCTCCTCCACTTACTGCTCACCCATTAAAGGTTTTTCATCTTCTTTTCCCTCTAAAAAATTTTCTGCTTCGTCCCTCTCACCATTGTGCTCTTTCTCGTTCTCTCTTTATTCATCACAGTGAGGGACAAACCTCCCTCGTTTACTGAAAAACGTTCACTCTTTCAATATACATCCGCCCTTGAATTTCAAGAAGCCCTTTATACCTTCACCTAGTGATGGAATATATTGCAAAGCATAACGTTGAAGTAAAAAAATCCCGATACGAATACTAAATCTCGACTGCAAGGCAAGTGAGCCAACTCCAATTCCTATTCATGAGGTCTCGTCGCTTTATAACGAGATCGGCTTACTTATGAATTATATGAGCTTGTATCGATTGTACTGTATTCATGAAGAACGGATCCTGTGAACGTAAAGCGCAGAGCTTGACTTTTAAAATGTTTGTCCACGCAGTCAGTGTGTTCATGCAGTCTACTAATTGAATGTGCTTGAACTAGAAAAATAATTCATTGCAGGCTGTAATATAAAAGTAAAAAGTAAAGCACGGCGAAAAAGGAACTGAAAGGCAGACTTTCTTGAAAATGACTACCATCAAGGTGTGCTTGAGTATTTTCTGATATCACGGGAGTCACCACCAGCGGGTCAGTAGGGTGGGGGGGGGGGGGGCACTATTATATTTATTGAACGAGCGTAGCGAATTCTTAGTTTTGACTTGTGACTGGAGGCTCGCGGCTTTTACTGAATGTTTGTGTGTATGTTCGACGATAACTTTCGAACGCTTTGACCAATCAACTTCAAATTTTAAACGCATGTTCTTGGAACCTTAATACAGATCAAGTTTGTTTGCCAATGAAATTGACACATTCATTCATCCTTTTTGAGGCGAAACAAAAGGATAGTTTCTCAGCCCTTCATTAATATATCTATATATTACTATATATAGAAAATAGTTGATCACCATAAATTATGGAATTCGTAATAATAGATTTCAAAATAATGTTTTGAAATCTATTGCGAGTTCCATAATTATATAATATACTAGCTGGCTTGACGTGCGTTGCTGCGTTCTCATAAAAATTCTTCTTGATTTTATTATTCGCCACCTCCCGCTGAGGTTACATTTCAAATTAGGAAAGAAGTTAGTCCTAGGGCTCTTCCAGCTGATCATAGAGGCTTCGTTGTTTTCTTAATCACCACCTCTGAATGAAGAAACATTTCAAATTTAAACCTCCTAATACTGTAAGGGTAGAAGCTAGTTTTTTATTTTATTATTCGCCACCTCCCGCTGAGGCTGCATTTCAAATTTCTAGCTAGCACTTCATTGGTTAACAGATGTCATCAACCTGGCATAATTACATTTCATCATACCCAGTCATATGTTTCCTACATATTGCAAGGCTCCGACTGAACGGTAGCCTACATGCAAAGTGCAAAGTATTTTGCTGTTCAAAGACAGCGTAAATAACGCCGCTAAGGGGCCTGCCATATGATTAAAAACTGTTGACTTCTATCAGCTGTTTGGCCGGCAAGTTCAGTAGGTTAGGTCTATAAAATGGATTAATTAATAGTAATTACTAGCTATTGTGCCCGTCCTTCGTACGGATTATGTATAGAAATAAGACTAAACTAGCTGTTGTGCCCGTCCTTCGTACGGATTATGTTTAGAAATAAGACTAAATATGTTTCGGCTTTTTTGATAGCAACGATCATGAAGTTGTTAGCAGCTTAAGCCCCCCCCGTTCAGACGATACAGTTTTTTGCGGTACGGTTTTTTTACTGTACGGCGTCAACTGTACTGTGATGTTCACACTGTCCGGCTTTGCTGCTTATTGCTGTGCTCTCCTCCTTCTTCCATTGAGCTTCCAGTTCAGATTTATTTATTCCAGTCCAGGATTTTTTTATTTGTGTAAGATTTTTTCAAATAAGTTTCTTACTGAAGGTTTCTCTTAAATTTTGATCAAAGTACGCAAATTCTGGTTTCAATATTCCATACATTTTTCTCTCTTTATTTTTATATAAATCTTAAGTCTTGTCCCACAAGGCGGGTCTCTCATATATTAGAGAAATTAAATTTTCACAATTAATATCTTCCACTTCTGGACACTGGAATTCACTAATAAGAAGATCAATGCTGAAGAATATCAATGAAGGAGATCAATGCTGACGATCTGAAGACTGCTTCCAGCGTAATAAGCGTATCGTTTGAACATATCCATTACCGGTACAATACATGTGCCACCGGATACGGATAGTTATTTTGCGGTACAGCTGATTTTAGTGATACAGTTTTCGAAGACAAAACCGAATGTAGAAATCGGCTAGAACAGCTTTTTTACTGGATCCAGTCGAAACAGTATTGTGTGAACATACAATATGAAATGTACATGCAAACGAAAGCACTGCAAAATAACTGATACAGCAAATTTACTGTACCGCACAAAAACTGTATCGTGTGAACGGGCCCTTAGTAAACAACTTAGAACATCAGCAATTCAGTGACAGGTATCGGAGAGAATATTTTCTGAGAACAGCTGATTAATATATCATGATAAATTACGTGATTTGTTCTTATGTGGTAATAATAATAGTGCTACCTGGCGAATTCCCAAGAGCGTAGCACAAACCGCACCTTCCAAAATGTTAATTTTTGTTTTGATAAATTGAAATTAGAAAATTTTGTTTTTTTTCAACAAAGAAATAATTGATAAAACATAAGATGAGCTTTAATTCACCAGACATATGTTTCCTAAAAGACTGCAATGCTCCGACTACACAAGTCTGCAGACAGCGTAAATAACGCCGCGAAGGGCCCACCATTTATATTTGAGAACAGCTGATTGATATATCATGATAAATTACGTGATTTGTTCTTATTCTTATGTGGTAATAAAACTTGGAAGAACTTTATCCAAAATCGCTCAATACTTGGTTTTTAAACGTTTATTATTCTGTTGAAAAAAAAGTTAATTTAGTTTTTTATAGCTAAAGACATTGTCAATAATGTTTTCAATACTGTTCAATAACTAAAATCCCGATCGATGCTCTCGTTTTTGAGGAGAAGGCCGCGTAAAATGTATCCAAAATCGCGCAGTACTTGGTTTTTAAACGTTTATTACTCTGTTAAAAAAAAAGTTAATTTAGTTTTTTATAGCTAAAGACATTGTCAATAATGTTTTCAATACTGTTCAATAACTAAAATCCCGATCGATGCTCTCGTTTTTGAGGAGAAGGCCGCGAAAAATACCTTTGCGGCCGTGACAGACAGACAGACAGACAGACAGACAGACAGACAGAAAGTGAGATAAGACTATTTTCGGCTTATTTAATGTATAAAACGTAAAAATAACCAAAAAATATACAATTCTGATAAATGTACAGACAAAACTCTAATTTTATTTATATAGATATGTTTCGGCTTTTTTTATAGCAACGATCATGAAGTTGTTTGCAGCTTTGCAGCCCCGTTCAGACGATACAGTTTTTTTGCGGTACGGTTTTTTTACTGTACGGCGTCAACTGTACTGTGATGTTCACACGGTCCGGCTTTGCTGCTTATTGCTGTGCTCTCCTCCTTCTTCCATTGCGCTTCCAGTTCAGTTTTATTTATTCCAGTCCAGGATTTTTTTTATTTGTGTAAGATTTTTTTAAATAAGTTTCTTACTGAAGTTTTCTCTTAAATTTTGATAAAAGTATGCAAATTCTGGTTTCAATATTCCACACATTTTTCTCTCTTTATTTTTATATTAATCTTAAGTCTTGTCCCACAAGGCGGGTCTCTCATATATTAGAGAAATTAAATTTTCACAATTAATATCTTCCACTTCTGGACACTGGAATTCACTAATAAGAAGATCAATGCTGAAGAATAATATCAATGAAGAAGATCAATGCTGACGATCTGAAGACTGCTTCCAGCGTAATAAGCGTATCGTTTGAACATATCCATTACCGGTACAGATCGGTTCACGGTGCATGGCGTCTCGATGGAGCATGCGCACTGAGCGCCTTCACCCACTACTGTACCTGCTGCCTCGAGGTACAGTCAAGTTCAAATATTCCCTAATACCGCTCGCTGCCGTCTACCACTATGTTTGCGACAAATTTCTGATTATTTCTTCTACTTGTTGCATTTTAATAATTAAAACATTATACGCCATCCATCAGTAATTAATCTATTCGCCACATTACAAAGATGAATTCAGTCCAAATCCCATGTTTGTACGACAATTACTTCACGAGTTATTGATTTATAACAGTTCTCCTTTAGTGTGAATTGCTTTATTTAAGCGTGTGACATTCACAAATATTACAATTATGTTTTAAGGCTGTGCGATAGGTCTTTGGAATTATTTTTCGTAGCTTTTGTATTGACAATTATTAAGGTATTAAAATGTCATGTATTGCGGCTATGAAAACTTGGAAAAAAATATTCAATGAAATATGGGCGCTCAAAATTGAAATTTCGGGTTTTTTGACGATGTTTATATCCCCTAGGATTGACTTCGAACTTCTGATAATTTTCTTATAACTAAGACACATCAGAGACTAAAAATACATCGCCTATTTTATAACATGATTGAAAAATTAGTTTTAAAAAGAATAATCTAAACTTTTTTGTACTTTTTAAAATTTATTTTGAAAACCCCAACTGTTGAATGAGACAGAATGGAACAGTTGAAAAAAGATAACATTTTAATACATTAATAATCGCTAATATAAAAAACGCTATAAAAAAGATTATTTCAGCGGACCACCAAGCGGTACAGCCGAGAGGAATATATTATCACAAGTTAGTTTGAAGTGACTGACAATTGAATAAACTGACAAATATACAAAAACAGAATCTATTAATTTCGAATTCCTTTAATTGCTATTACTTTATACTGAAGACTTCCGCAAATGCGGATATTGACAACAGCATTGAAAAGCTGATGGTAATCGATGAATGCTACTGTACAAAAATATCAGTCACCACCGGGAATCGAACCACGGACCTCTCAATTGCCGGTTGAGCGCCTTAACCACTAGACCATGGAGACCTTTCTGCACAGGAGCATTCATTTTCAACTTGGCCATATCGGCTCGTATCTCACAAGTTAGTTTGAAGTGACTGACAATTGAATAAACTGACAAATATACATAAACAGAATTTATTAATTTCGAATTCCTTTAATTGCTATTACTTTAGTCAGTCATTAGTTAGTCATTTTTTTTGTACAATACATGTGCCACCGGATACGGATAGTTATTTTGCGGTACAGCTGATTTTAGCGATACAGTTTTCGAAGACAAAACCGAATGTAGAAATCGGCTAGAACAGCTTTTTTACTGGATCCAGTCGAAACAGTATTGTGTGAACATACAATATGAAATGTACATGCAAACGAAAGCACTGCAAAATAACTGATACAGCAAATTTACTGTACCGCACAAAAACTGTATCGTGTGAACGAGCCCTTAGTAAACAACTTAGAACGTAAGCAATTCAGTGACAGGTATCGGAGAGAATATTTTTTGAGAACAGCTGATTGATATATCATGATAAATTACGTGATTTTTTCTTATGTGGTAATAAAACTTGGAAGAAATGTATCCAAAATCGCACAATACTTAGTTTTTAAACTTTTATTATTCTGTTAAAAAAAAGTTAATTCAGTTTTTTATAGCTAGACATTGTCAAAAAGGTTTTCAATACTGACAAATAACTTTAATCCCGATCGATGCTCTCGTTTTTCAGGAGAAGGCCGCGTAAAATGTATTCAAAATCGCACAATACTTGGTTTTTTAAACGTTTATTACTCTGTTGAAAAAAAGTTAATTTAGTTTTTATAGCTAAAGACATTGTCTATAAAGTCTTCAATACTGTTCAATAACTAAAATCCCGATCGATGCTCTCGTTTTTGAGGAGAAGACCGCGTAAAATGCCTTTGGGGACGTGACAGACAGACAGAAAGTGAGATAAGACTATTTTCGGCTTATTTAATGTATAAAACGTAAAAATAACCAAAAAAAAATACAATTCTGATAAATGTACAGACAAAACTCTAATTTTATTTACATAGATTATAATTATTTTGAGTTATCATCAGCTGATTATGAATCCCGTGCAGTGAGTGACAGAATACGAATCCAGTGCACCAGAAAAGATAGCATAGTTACAAAAAATCAGCATTAGCTTGACATTTAGGCCTATTGATCTGTTTTATCTCTTATTTGTTTTTCTTGCAATTAGTGTGTGTTAATAGACTAATTTGTGTAAATAAAGTGCAAGTGTCAACCTCAGTGAAGCCAGCCTTAGGCTAGGCGCACGTTGAGATGTCGGTGGCGCAGAGCAGAGCAGAGCAGAGCAGCACAGTTTCTGTGTCCCATGCGTTTACTATGCTCCGCTGTAGGAGCGCAGAAATCACGCGCACGTTGGCGCGCAGGGCAGGGCAGAGCAGGGCAGAGCAGCATTGGTCTGTGTCGCACTTGTGACAGAGACACAGAAACTGCGCCGCTCGTGCACTCGTCACTACGTTATTTTGTTGGTGTACTAAAATCTCTCAATATGGAAGAACAATAATTGTTATTGATCGAGTTTTTCTTCAGTTCCCACAGGCCTTTGGGCGTTACAGCCCTCTGAGACAATTAAAAAGGTTTAATCATCTGGTGTACTTCTTCAAACTCTTCTCGATCCCATTCGTATTCCGTTTTTTCAAGTAGTCACTTTTCCCTCGCTTTGTCCCCTCTTGACCTCATGTTTCAATCAAGATGGATGATAGTTTATTTTTTCTAATCTTATTAATCCACAGTAAAGTAAAAATGTCTTTGTTTGTTATAATATTGAAAAACATTGAATTGGCCTATATGCTAACAAATGTGAATAAGGAGATATTGTTTTTTTTTAGTTTATTGAGAGTTATATTTTAGTTTGTTGAAAGATATTTTCAGTCCAGGGTAAAGTTATTTGGTTAAGCGACTCACCCCTCAGCACAAGCTTGGCTTAGAGAGGGGTGAACAATCTTTTTTTTTCATTCTTAAATCATTTTTAGTTTAATATCCTATATTTATTTTGTCTTGAATATTCTATGATTTTATTTTATTTTTTTATTTGCTTATTTAAAAAATTAAAGTTTATTTATTTTATTGTATACTTATACATTTTGCACCTTGGAATGTATTTTTGTCATATAAAAATGTATTGTGCATTTTGATTGGCTGAATAAAAAATTATTATTATTATTATTATGTACAGCAATAGCAATGAATCGAACTCCGCATCCGAATCTGACTCTGACCTTTGATCAAGAAATCTTGAAAAAATGTTGACAAACACAATACACCTCAAAAAGCACATCCACCTGCGTCGCACTGTAGAATGAAACTGCCTCCCAACATGCGCTTTAAACTGGGCGACACGTTTCTGCCCTGCTCTGCTCTGCCCAGCGCGCCTGTGTCGCACTGCTCAACGTGCGCCCCATCTTATTGTAGCTATAACAATTTTATAGTCCAGTCAAGATGTACGATGTCAATCAGACATATGTGCTTGCAAAACGTTCAGTCATTCTTAATCAATCTTTTGGTTGAAAATTGACATGAAATGCTTGGACTTTTTCTCTTTTTGCTCAATATTTCATTGAAGGAAGGGTCTGATCCATATAATCACTTCTTAAACATTTAAAGTAGACTATACAGTCTTTGGTTCCCGAGATACGGTTCTACAAAAACAGGCAGGCCATTTCCTATAAAAAGTGAAATGTTTCATAATAGTCACCTATTCCATGAAATATGTTCTAAAATAGGTCAAATATTATAACAAATAGAGTGGAAGTAAATTTGATTGGCTTTGATTTTGAGACTAGCAGGCCATTACCCATTACGTTTTTAAGAACAGCAGATAACAAAAAAGCGTTATAAAAGTAATGGGTTTTGTGGGTAAATACAAATAAACTGTTCCCATGTCTTTATATGTATGGTTTTATTTACCAAACGGATTCTTAAAATATGATTTTAGTTTGAATCAGAGCTTTAGAGTTGAAGGAGAATCATTTACAGCTGAAATAATGAGTATATAATATCTTTTTGTATGGTATCTATATTGCAGATAAACGAAGTTAGTAGTAAATTACTAGGTCTTAGTAAGTTATAGTAATAAAAAAATTTTAAAACGGAAAAGAAACAGACTTCAATGAAATGAACGCCAAATTTTTCTATCAACTTCTAAAATTTAAGAATATGTATAAATATAAAATATAATAAATATACATATTAGAATTTCTTATAAACTTCATAAAATATTTGGTGCCGACTTCAAAAGATTCATTGTATTTTGTATTAACAATCTAATACCAAAACTGACATAATATTTCTATTTAATCTAAATTAATAATTTTCACTCACTTTTATTAATACTGGTGTTATTAGAGGGATGCATCTCACTTCTAAAGAGAAGCTTCATCAGCCTGCCGCCAGGGGTCATGTTTTGTTGAGATTAGGATGAGCGGCCATTACATAATTGAAAAGTGCGTTGGATTTGAATTGAGTTTGGTCATTGAGTAAGTTAGTTCTGTCTTGTCTATGGTGTTTGAATATTTTGTATTGCTCCAGTGTATTCAGTTTGTGGCTTTTTTGGATTATGTGTAGATTTTCCAAGTCAGTTTAGATGTTATTGTGTGAATTTCCAGTGTTGATTAAGTGATCTGCAAATGTTGAGTCAGTGATAGAATTTTAGTGCTTTGGTGTGTTCTTTGTATCTTATGTTGAATGATCTGCCTGTTTTTCCTATGTGGTAGGCCTACTTGGGGCTTGTGTTGCATTTTGAGCTTATATAAACCTGGTTTGTTGATGTTTTGTGCTGTTTGTTAGGTTAGATCATTCAACGCAAGGTACAAAAACAGTTTTTGTTTTTAATTTTTAAGCTTTTTAGTTGAATATTCAAACTTTGGAAAAATTAGAAATTTCTTATAGCCTAAATTATGATTTATCAAATGATCAAAGGAACATAAAAATCAAAGTAACTAGAATTCTACCCTTAAGAATAGTTGATAAACTAAGTAAAATTCTACAACTCTCCATTTAACATAGAATATTGTATTTAGGAAAATTAGGAAAGTTATAATAGGAAAAGGCTTCTAAAAAGGGGAATCGCTTTTGATTCGTAATTTTAATGTAGTCCATTTCACAAAATTAAAAACTGAAAATATAATAGCTTTGAAGAATATTTTTAATTATTTTTTATTAACGATCTCAAAAACAAATTTTTCTACATCTACTCATAAAGTAGTTCTTTACGTACAGAAAACTAATTGTAAAATACCTCTTTACTGCTCTACAAGCAGTAAAGTGCTTTACGCTCGCCTGCTGTTTTCTTTACACTTCTGCTTTGATTTTGATGTCTTCTCATTGGTGGATCACGGAATCAGATAATTCTCATAACTTCAACAATGGCGCATGCTAACCAAATCCGCGCATGGTCTGTGATGTTACAAACTACAAGCGTTTATTGTGTTGGAATCCAGAACTGCAGTTGTAGGAAAAATATTGTATGTAATTCACATATGAAGCTTCTTTACCTCTCTTGCAAAATTACTGTGCTCCACATTGCATCGCGCAGTAAATGTTTTGGCTTGAGTGATAAAGTTGTGCTTCATGCTCTTAATATATAAATAACTATTGTTACAGGTTCTACAGCTAAAATAAGGCTGGCAACACTAAAGTTCACACTTGCAATTTATTTACACAAATTATTTGCTTTACACACATTAATTGCAAGTTCAATTAATAAAGAAAAACAGATCAACAAATGAGAAGCTAATACTTATTTTCAGTAATTATTTACAATAATAATTGCAAGTGTGAACTTTAGTGTTGCCAGCCTTATTTTAGCTGTAGAACCTGTAACAATAGTTATTTATATATTAAGAGCATGAAGCACAACTTTATCACTCAAGCCAAAACATTTACTGCGCGATGCAATGTGGAGCACAGTAATTTTGCAAGAGAGGTAAAGAAGCTTCATATGTGAATTACATACAATATTTTTCCTACAACTGCAGTTCTGGATTCCAACACAATAAACGCTTGTAGTTTGTAACATCACAGACCATGCGCGGATTTGGTTAGCATGCGCCATTGTTGAAGTTATGAGAATTTCACTGATTCCGTGATCCACCAATGAGAAGACATCAAAATCAAAGCAGAAGTGTAAAGAAAACAGCAGGCGAGCGTAAAGCACTTTACTGCTTGTAGAGCAGTAAAGAGGTATTTTACAATTAGTTTTCTGTACGTAAAGAACTACTTTATGAGTAGATGTAGAAAAATTTGTTTTTGAGATCGTTAATAAAAAATAATTAAAAATATTCTTCAAAGCTATTATATTTTCAGTTTTTAATTTTGTGAAATGGACTACATTAAAATTACGAATCAAAAGCGATTCCCCTTTTTAGAAACCTTTTCCTATTATAACTTTCCTAATTTTCCTAAATACAATATTCTATGTTAAATGGAGAGTTGTAGAATTTTACTTAGTTTATCAACTATTCTTAAGGGTAGAATTCTAGTTACTTTGATTTTTATGTTCCTTTGATCATTTGATAAATCATAATTTAGGCTATAAGAAATTTCTAATTTTTCCAAAGTTTGAATATTCAACTAAAAAGCTTAAAAATTAAAAACAAAAACTGTTTTTGTACCTTGCATTGAATGATCTAACCTAACAAACAGCACAAAACATCAACAAACCAGGTTTATATAAGCTCAAAATGCAACACAAGCCCCAAGTAGGCCTACCACATAGGAAAAACAGGCAGATCATTCAACATAAGATACAAAGAACACACCAAAGCACTAAAATTCTATCACTGACTCAACATTTGCAGATCACTTAATCAACACTGGAAATTCACACAATAACATCTAAACTGACTTGGAAAATCTACACATAATCCAAAAAAGCCACAAACTGAATACACTGGAGCAATACAAAATATTCAAACACCATAGACAAGACAGAACTAACTTACTCAATGACCAAACTCAATTCAAATCCAACGCACTTTTCAATTATGTAATGGCCGCTCATCCTAATCTCAACAAAACATGACCCCTGGCGGCAGGCTGATGAAGCTTCTCTTTAGAAGTGAGATGCATCCCTCTAATAACACCAGTATTAATAACCCAGATAGCACACAAGCTTACGACAAGCTTGGCGTTTCATTGTCATAGGCTTAACAGTGAAAACGTTTTCACAGCAACGTTGTAACAATTGTGGAGAAATGTTGAGACGGCAACGTTGTTTGCGTAAGGTTACAGACATCAGTACCAACCTACACATTCTACACATAAAATCTAAAGGACACGAACTCAACACCTTGGAACAATTTGAAATATACAAACACACCACACACAATAAACAAAACATTCTCAATGAACAACTAAATTTTAAATCTCACAAACTTTTTGATCACATTTTACAAAAACCACAACACTTCTAACCAAAAAACTGACATGATGATCTAGGAGCCTCTGAAGATGGATCTCATAGATTCGAAAGTACTCGGCCAGATTAAGTGAGTTATTATACTTATTCTTAACAAATATTTGACTGCAAGTCGTTAAATTTCACATGAAAAGTTAATATTAACAACGCAGTTCGTCATGGAACAGGAAATCCAGGAAAATGTAAGCAAGTGAAAAAATAATAATTAATAATAAAGGGCCCCAAATTGTCCAACTAGGGGCCTCCAGGGCCCCTTTTTTCTCCAGTTTAGACCTTTTGGGGTTCCGTCACTATCTATATGTAAATACAAAATTATTATAAGTAAAAGTTTGGAATTGGATGTGTTATTAATTTATTCTCTCTGCAAGTTGAATAAAGTTCCATTGAAAGTCATATTCCAGTATTAATGTAGTTTGATGGGAATTCAAGAGATTAATAAAAATAAAAGAGAAGTTTATAGCTCTCTCTGGTGCCCCTCATTATCCTTTTCCCTAGCTTCCACAGCTTTTCGTGGAATGGTTTTCAGTTGGCCTACACTCCATTTCATCTTTAAATTGAAAAAAAAACAATTGAAATAAGTTGAAAAGATTCTTTTGAGTACAGTCGGCAACTAGGCATAGCTGAAAGACAATCAATGCTATAATATGTAGGAAATCGAGTCATTAATTGAAGATTGGTGTTTAGGGTGAAGGTGTAAGGGCGAGCCTCCAGCCGCAACTCTGCCCTGGGCCACTAAATAAAATGTCTCTGGGTGGCCTTTTAATAATAATTTGAAACCACTATAACTTGTTAAAGTGACTTTATAAAAGTAGTATTTTATACCGGTACATTAAAATGTGTTCACAACTAATTAATGAACTAACAATATACGAAAAGTGGGTTCAAGTTCTTAGGCAAACGATTCATAAAAGCAATGATTTATTGAATTCAACCTTTCACTTTACCCAATTTATAAACTTCATTTTAATAAATACTCATATAAAACAACTAATTTTAAGCCTCAAATCAAGCTCTCAATATCAAAAATTCAAAAAAACTCATGTTAATCTTAAATTTCCAGTTTTATGCTGTGATGTTTTAATAAATGAATTTAATTTTGATGAAATTTTGAGATGATTTTTAATGAAATATTTTCAATATTTAAAGAAATATTCTTATTTTGTGAAATTCAAAGTGTTAATGTAGAGAAGTATTTTGTAAACCTACATTGCAATTGAATAAAAGTAACGCATAATTCAGTTAGAGAACTTTATTACCTACTTTGTTTTTTGAGACATCGATTTTTCATTTTGTTTTAAATTTGCAGCCAGCACACAATTATCCTATTTCGCTTGCCGTGCACAATTTTTAATTTATCTATGTTCAATGAATTATTATATGTGTTTATATTAAAGAATGTAATATGTGAATGATATGTATATGATAATTATGTTGAAATAAATGATTATTATTGTATCAATTTGATGAGATAAATTTGAATTTCATTTAAATTTCATTTTTTCATTAGTACCTAATAGTGTCTGTGGCAGATACCCAAGTTTGGGGGGGTGTGAAAAAAGGAGGGCAGTATAGAAAGGGGGGATTTGCGCTCTTGACCTTGGGGGGATCGGCACCTCTGGTCCTCTGTAACTTCAACTACAGTAAATATCGGTTATCAAATCATATTTATTGCAGTTACTGTACTTCAAAATAACCGCCCCTCGCCAATTTCAGTAGTTATCGATAGATGAACAAGTCGAAGAATATAATATCGATTTCATCGAGAGTCGATGTAATGTTATTGATCATCAGTCGAAGTTTAATTGTGCACCAAAATATTATTTTAAGGTTAAGCTACGAAGCTACAAAAGAATGTTGATTTTTCTATGACAATGGTAGGCTACAAACGACCAATACACGATTAATTCTACCCTATTTTCTCTTCTTTCTTCAATCAAAATGCCAAAAGTTAAAAAAGAAAAGCAGTCGAGGCAGCATAATGCAATCGCAAAGCAAGGTGAGCCATAATATTTATTTCACAGTACAGTGCTTCAAAACACGTGTCTTCATATTGCAATCTTGCATTTACCTTCTATTGCTATAAAAATTTAATATTTTTTATGTAATGATTCTCTACTTCAAATACTCCCATATTCAGAGAAGAAACGATCGTTTGAGTAACATTCACGTTTTGTTTTTGCCTAATTTCAACTATTCGCCTGGAGAAATTTTTATTTCTTATGTAGGCCTATTTAAGATTGAATTGTAATCTTCAATATTGAATGATTAATTAAGACTGACTTTTAAAAACTTGATGATAGTGATCAGGAGACATCATATTACAAGTTGGTGAAGGTTTCAAATTATTTTATTCTGCCTTATTTTATTTGCGATATAAGTTAACCACCGAAGCTGCAGTTCCATATCTTCCTCACAAAAGAATGGACTGAGAGAGTCGATATCAAAGGAACGTCAGGTTTACCTTTATGCTAGGTTATCGATTATTTGGTTATGGAAATTTTCATTTGATTGTTCCTTGGGAAAGATACGGAACAGCAAGTATGTTTCTACATTTAACTTAATGAGTAAAAGTGAGTCATTCTGAAATTCCTCAATTACTTTCGCTTCGTCTGAGAGACGATGGTATGGCTGTAACTCCAAGTCAGCAGTAAACAGGAGTCACATCCATTTACATACATAATTTTTTCAAAGCCCAATCAAGCTATTGGTGTGGGGAACTCGATAATCGTAAGGGTTCACTGATGGTCGAAGAAATAATGAGACGTGCAGTCTAGTAGGCAAAGCGTTGGTCTTCTAGGGTCAAGTTATCTACTATTAACAAGATATTGCTCAGCTTTCTGTATTGGGTTGAAAACTAAAAATTCATTCAAAAATGCATTGAACCTTTTTTATTTCAGGTATATTGTTCAATAAAGAGTTTGGACAACATATACTCAAGAATCCGCTAGTTATCCAAAGCATGGTTGACAAATCTGCTCTTAGATCCACAGATACCGTACTGGAAATCGGTCCAGGTACTGGAAATATGACCGTCAAGCTTCTTGAGAAAGTGAAAAAAGTCATTGCTTGTGAAATTGACACAAGGTAAGTTTTAAGCTGCAGTTTTTTTTTTTTAAATCTGAGTTTGAATAAAATTTCAGACTCTAGCTAGGGTAACGTTATTGCGATTCTAAAAAAATAATGTATGAAACTTAGACCTATATGTTTCAAATTTAAAAAAATATATATATTGCCAGCAAAGAAAATCCCTATACGGTACTTATATAGCCTACTATAAACTGTGTGAACTCAACCTTACCTGAATACGATGTTTCAGTAAAAGAATGAATCATGATTTATTTAAAAATCAAATCAATAATTATAAAACATTAGCGATTCTAACAATTATAACAATAGCTCCACTCAATTGAATTTGGATTTATGGAATGTGGAATAACATATATTCTTTAGAAATTGAATTTAATAGTATTTTCTTTCTTATCACTCTTCTTCATCTTGATTTGTTAATGGGTTTTCAGGTTTTACTCGTGTTTGTAACTGAACCTCCTTTGCAAGAAGAGTGGAAAGAGCTATCATATGATATGATGCAGTAATGATGTAAATTTTCAAATTTAGAATCTCCCTTGTGCCCCCGGCAAATGAATTTTTTGTTGTTTGAATTTGGTTTTGAAACGCCTTAGCAAGCTGAAGAGAATGAGCTATCACACGATATGAGTCAGTAAATAGTTCAAATTCTCGAATTTAGAACCCTTCCCCCCTGTCAACCTCCTTTTTTGGGGATTTCCAGGTTTGTTACGTCGTTATGGGACTTTATTAGTATTATGTGATGCAACTCATTCATTCACTTAGAACATTTCCACAGAAATTGCCTGAAAATGCCCAAACTTTATAATTGAGTTGGGAGGCATAAATAGTAATACGATAATATCAGTTACTGGAAGTTAAAACGTTTTCATACGTGAACTGTTACAGGTAGATAAAAAAAATTATTCTAATATTTTAAATACTTTAATTAACTAGAAATAATAAATTCATTGAGGTTACATAGGGTATGGTGCGAACAAGGTAAGTTTTCCTAGACCTCAACGTCAAGGGGGCACATTATTTTACATAAGTAAGCAAGTGACAAAACAAAAATAAGGGACCTCAAATTGTCCAACTAGGGCCCTCCAGGGCCCCTTTTTTCTCTAGTTTAGACCTCTAGAGGCCCTTTAGAAGCCTAACAGACCCAAGAAGCCCCTGGCGCCGCGTTTTTATTTCCAGTATAACCATGTGAAGTAGAGATTCAAGTAGGCAGCATCTAGAATATTTCAAATTTCAACGTTTATAAACAAGAGTCCCCTAATTGCCTCGGCTTTGGGCCATCAAAGGCCCCTTGATTCTGGTAGGTCCCAGTATTTTCGGAACCTCGGTTTGAAGGTACTCTAGACCAGTGAATGAAGTTGACACAGTAGGCTTGAAAGGAGAAAAGGTCTCTTTTTTTTGCAGACGGGCTTCATTTGCTCATTTCTGTTAATGTTCAGATCTGATACCCCATAGAGTGTATTGAGATCGTGAAATTTGTCAGGCCATGAATCAATCAACAAATAATATGAGGGAAGAATTGATAACCACAAAAAAATTGCACTTTCAAGGCCTGGAAAACAATTTTTTTTCCCGATGGAGAACCCTCAGAATCCCCAATGTTTTGGGGTTCCGTCACTCTATATGTAAATGCAAAAGTTTGGAATTGGATGTGGTAGTAATTCATTCTCTCTTTGCAAGTTGAATCAAGTTCCTTTCAAAGTAATAATAATTTTTATATTTTTACACATTGTACTTATTCCAGTATTATTTCGATGCGAATTCAAGAGATTACACAAAAATAGAAGAAATGTTAATTGCTCTCTCTGGTGCCACTCATTGCCCTTTTCCCTGGCTTCCACAACTTTTTCAAGGAATGGTTTTCAGTTGGCCTAAACTTAAATTTTATCTTTAAATTTAAAAAAAAAATTCAAATTAGTTACACAGATTCTTTTGGGTATAGTAGGCCACTGGGCATAGCTGGAATACATATTCAATGCTAGAGTTGGGAAATCGAGTCATTAATAATTTTCAATTATTAAAAATTGGTATTTAGGGTGAGGGAGCCTCCAGCCAGAACTCTGCCCCGGGCCACTAAAAAGTATCTGGTTGGCCCTGATTGGAATAATAATTTGAAACCACTATAAATTCGCTTTATAAAACTAGTATTTTCTGGATCTTCTACATTAAAATTTGTTCACAACTAGTTAATAAACTAACTATATACGAAAAGTGGGTTCAAGCTCTTAGGCAAACGATTCATTAAAGCAATGATTTATTGGATTTAAGCTTTCACTTTACCCAATTTATAAACTTAATTTTAATAAATTTACCGTTTTTAAAAAAAGCCTCAAATCAAGCCGTCAACATCGAAAATTCAAAAATTTTCCAATGTGTTTAAAATGAATGGATTTTCCCTGGGGGTATTCCATACCCCCCAAACCCTCCCCGGGGGCCCCCAAATCTTCAATAACACCACCCCCCCCCCCATGAGAATATTTTCGCTACGCTTCTGCACATGTCCCATTGGGGCTCTAGATGCATGCTAAGAAAAAATTTTGAAAAATTCAAAAAAATACTGTCAAAAGTGAAAATTTAAAAAATACGATATAAGAAATATGGAGTTGTGAATTGAATAACTGTGCCCGTATCCATGGCAACAGATGATCAGCAAATAAAAGTGCTGGTTCGATTTTGTACGAATTTTAAACCACCCCCTGGGGTCCAGGGGAGACTCTGCCCCCTGGCTAGACGGATAAGGGGAGCGAAGCGAGCCTGCCGGCTAGTACCTTATATTGGTCAGGGAAAATGTTATTAAAGACCAGGGAAAAGTCAGGGAATTTTTGTAGCTTACTTTGCTAGTCACCCTGAAATGCAAGAAAGTAATCACGTTATGTCATTTTAGCCTTCCTCTAGGCTGATGACTAATAAATCTTGGTAATAAGTTAATATAATGTACTGATATGAAGTGGTTTTTTTACATTAAGAATGAAATACCTGACCGACGCAGGTGCATAAAATTATGAGCATAGGCAATACTAATTACTGAAATAATCATTCCTTGAATTATGAACTGAGGCAGCATGGGAGAAAAATTATGTTTTAGACCTACTTATATAAATTTTATGTTGTAAGGTAGAAGAGGCAAGATGAAATTTGTACAAGATAATCTTAGTTGAAATGGTAATGAGAAATAATAAGGGGGTGCTCGGTGTTTTGCCCAGAAAAATCTATTTTAGTGTTTCAATTTTGTCTTGGAGCTATCTTAGACAGAAATTCCCTGTATAATCCAATGTATCGAAACTAAAATTAGATTTCTGTCAAACAAAACCACTTTCCAATTCTCCCTTTCAAAGGAGAAAGTTTTAGGCTACACAGCTACAAACTCATGAATTTCCAGCTAATAGGACTCCCATGAGCAAGATACAGTACAATTCTTAACAAATTATTTTGAAGAAATACAATCAAATCAATAAACGATTAGAAGCAGATTTCACTCTGAAAATGATTGCCAAGGTGTATGCCCCTTTGGCTGTAAGGATGTAACGTAAGGGGGAGGCTAAATCTCCTTGGGTCCATGAAGATGAGCCCATCTGCCTGTTGCGTCAAGGAATGAACTTCTTATAATTTGATATAATCTGTCAGAACCATTCTTATTTTTTAGTTCCCTTAACAATGTTTCAATAGACCAAATTTCCAATTTCATTGTTATTCAAAGGGAATATTCTATGCAATTTTGAAATTGAAATTATGGCAGTAGCACTGGCGGCGATTTACTGTCAGGAGGGGACAAATTGATTGCTTGATAGAAGTGAGGGGGCAAGATTAAAATCAAATGAACTATTCTATAAAGAAATTGAATGTTTTTTGCCTATTCCCTTCCAAAACAACCAAAAATATTCATATTGTTTAGTTTTTATTCCTAGATACATAACTTAACTCAACTTCTCATACTTGTCGCACCTTTAAAAAACTGCACTAGTCCAATTTATAAAATTTAAAGTTGGAATAAATTGACGCGGGGGCGGGGGGGCAAGCGCCCTTGCCCACCCCCCCCCCCCTTGACTACGCCCATCATGTTGGCGATAAAATAATTTTGTTTATTCACTGCTTTTTTATTTATGACTCATCGTAGTTTTAAAGAAATTACTCCCGTAGACAGAGTATTGGGAATATATAATATAAATAGTTAATGCAATAGCTTATTAATAATTATCGAGAAAAATCATTTCTGGGTCATCTCCGCTCAAAGCTAATTATTTTGTATGAATTGAATTATTTTTTATTTTATTATTAGATCCTTTAATTTTATTAATTCAAGTAACATAAATGTATCTTTTCCAAAATTCCCGTTCAAATCCAAATGACTTTAAATTGAGTTGAGTAATTGAAATATTTTTATTATTGATAACCATGCTGATTTATTCATTATTTTCATCATTGGAAATAATAGTTTTTCTCTAAACACAAAATTTAGAAAAAATTATTGTGGGGGGGGGGGTGATGTGAATGCAATCATTTCAACCAAACTTGTTTTGAAAATAAGGAAACGTATTCGGTACTATGACCGTTTGCGAATTCAAACCAAACCGGCGTCTTAGCTTTGTTTGAACTATATACGTTGCAATACAACAATGATGTTGGAGTATTATTCGTGACAGAAGCCTTTTATTAGGTCATCATAGTGTTAGGGGTTTTACCACTAAAATAATGCTGGCAACACTTGAAATTAATACTCGAACTTTATTTACACAAATTACTTTCAAGATGCACAAATCAATTATGTCCCACAAGATAAAACAATAAGAAACAAATAGATCAATAACGTTAAACTAATAATGAATTTACTAAATCACTGTACAAAAACTAATTACTAACTTTCAATAGGCCGATCAATAATTTAATAAATTACTGTTCAATGATGTAAAAAGGAATGTCTAATGAACAGTTTTTTTCGGAGGATGAAGCCCACATAGGTCTAAGACCTGTGCATGGGTAATGAATTGGATGGTGGTGATTGATGATTTGGGCCTACAGTTTTAGGTGGGTTCCGAACCACCGGGAAGTGATTTTACAGCAGAGAAAAGAGTATTTTTTGCTGGTTAATCCAATTAGTCACCCGGTCACCCTTACAAAGAGCGCACAGGAGTTTCGTAGCTTATCTCTTGAGTTAAAGCTTAATGAATAAACGGGACACTTACAAAGCACAGTGTCTGTGTAACATAATATAAAGCAATCGCACTGTAAAATGGCATAACAAACTGTCAATATGTCGTTAAACATTGCACATTAAACATTGGAATAACAACTGAACTCCTGCTCACCAGGACATCAGCTTTTATAAGTTTTTGTAACCTTCCAGGAAGTTCTGGAAATTCTCTATCGAATTCTCAAAATCTCCATAGGCTACTCGGTGTTCTATTTACCCAGATAATGTTGTCTTGAACATTCTATATGACCATTTGAGAGTAAGGAAGATGGAGCAAAGAGGGAGAAATACAAAAAGTGCCAGTTATCAATGTAAGCGGAATTACTATTGACACAATGTGCTGCGTAGCAATATGTTCTCTTCTTTCTCGCGTTTCCTAACAATAGTATAGGGTTTGAAGCTCTCTTCATTTATGAATTTTGCTTTTTAAAAAATAGGTAGGCTGCCTCTAAAAAATCATTGGACTCTGTCATATATCTGCTAATTGTGTCTTACCTAAATATGGTGCTTTATTGATAAATTCAATGATAAAAGAGCTTAAGCAACAATAAAATGGCAATTTAACTATTTGGGCATCAACCACCAATCTTACTTTATCAAAGTCCAAATATTTAGACTATCCTGTTATGCATTTATGTGATAATCGTGTCTTATTTAAATATGATGTTCCAGTTCTAGAACTAATAATTATATTTTTAATATTTCAAATAAATCAATGTTTAGACTGTATAAGTCTGCATCAACTAAAGTCCATGAGAAAATACTTCCAACGTGGAATAGGGGAAGCAATCATCCACCACCACATATGCTCTGTTTCGTAGTTAAGAGAATTGGAGAAAGAGAGGAGATTCGGACCTGCGCACTGTAGAATGCGCATTGTCACTGTTCTGTTGTCGTTGCCAGAAACGGAGTGAGTGCTGCTATGTGGTGGGGGTGAATTGTAAGGGATAGAGCACCGGACCTCTCTCTCTCTCACTCTCACTCTCTCTCTCTCTCTCTCTGGGTATAACCATGAACTCAACTCTTGACTGGTCAGAGCAAGTTATTAGAACATGTAAGAAGGTTTTTTCAGCAATGCATCCCTTAAAGAAAATGCAAGATATTCTCCCTAGAAGTGTCCGATTGTTACTGGTTAAATCTCTCATCTTTCCACATTTCCTGTACTGTAATTCTGTAATGAATGACATGACAGTCATTCTGAATGATAGACTGCAGCGCAGTCAGAACTACTGTCTTCGGTACGTTTACTCTCTTCAATGGCATGATAGAATTACTCAATCCCACATTACAAGCTCAACTCTAAAACTCCCAGATCAGAGACTATTCAGAATAAACAAACTTGTCAGAGAAATCCTCAAATATGGCAAACCTAATTACTTTAAAAACGATTTCAAATTTGTTTCTGAAGGCAGACAGAATAATGTCTCTCATACTAGAACTGGGGATAATACGCTTAGGATACCGAACCACCGTACTACAATCTATACTAAATCATTTGTTGTAAGTGCTTGTCGGGCTTGGAACGCACTTCCTAATTCCATAAGGTGCATTGAGAGTCGAGCGGGCTTCACCTCATCATTGAAGAGGTATCTTTTGGAGGAAATGACTGCATCTTTTCAACCATAGAGCACATGCATGACAACCATCATCTTTCATTTTGTAAATAATATCCCATCTGTATTGTTCAGAAAATATTTAAAAAAAAAACACAATATCAATTATTTTTAATCACTTTTAACTTTTTCAATTTGTACTCAAATTTTATTCTATTATTACCAATTATATAGTCTCGCAGTTCAAAGTTATCAAGGTTAAGTTTGAATGGACGAATTTTTGTCCAGACTTCGCCCTTATTACGTAAATGCTTCACCAAAATGTTATTGTTAATATCCAAACTTTTTCTCATTTTCTTATTTATTGTGTTGTTAATAATATTCTTTTAATCAGTCACAGTTATATTTTGTAAATTTACGTAAATAAAGTAATTTTATCTTTATCTTATCTCTCTCTCTGCTGTCTTGGTCTGTGTTGGAAGTATTTTCTCACAGACTTTAGCGTTAAGACCTAGCAAACTTGTCTGTTAAATTATGAACCAAAGAGCATAAATTAAAGCTATACTTGCCAAGAATCACAGATTTCCAACGCATTTACTATTCCAGGAATTTCCAGTATTGAATATAAAACAATTATACATTAAAAATCTTTTAATCTTCATATGGAAAAATATCTTCAATTTCATAGAAATACAACATAATTACACTAGTGAGCCCAACGGGCTGGAGAACTCGCTTGCAAACAACTAATTTTGGAAAGGGAAACTCATTTGGGAAGCTTATCCTAGGGGAAGGTAGTAACGAAAAACGGCTGTTTAGAAGATACTGATTTACATAAAATTCACAAGACATCTATCACTTGAAGTTCAAGTTCATCGTTGCTCTGACACACAGATTTATTTTCCACAAAAAAGACCTACCGTGCTCATAGACCTGTGGCAATGGATTTAGTGTATCTATAGAGTAGATATATTTACCACATAAAAAACAGCTGTTATTCATCCATATTTTATCAGGGAAATGAAATTAGTGCATCAGCTGATAGAGATTCTATAAAAAGCCTGATCGCATTTATTCACCTATAGCTGATAACTCAATAGTAGTTTATGCAACGATTTTATTTTGACCCTTATTAAAGCACGAGTTAGATGTAAATTATAACACGAGCGAATGCGAGTGTTATAAATATCTCACGAGTGCTTTAATGGCCAAATAAAATCGTTGCATACACTATTTTATCTACGACCACTAGTATACATTTAATTAAAACAATTTCATTTTACCTGTGACTGTCAGAGATACCTAACCTCTCCATCTCAAACACAAGAAGTTATAGTAGATTGTTAGGTTAGCAGTTTGATCAAATCAGCTGATAGTTTCACAATATTGAATTACGATATTGATTCCATCAAAAATGCTTCTGATTGGTCCAGAACCCGTGTTATAATGTAGAACCTGTACTATAATGAGCTCTTTATACAACGGGTTTCAAAAAGCATTTCGAAAAGACAGCTGTTTTGGCATTAATTGTGAAACTGTAATGTATGCATTATGACATGGTCGTAGATAAAATATATTTTGAAATCTATTGCGAATTCCATATGGTGAAAACAACTATTTTCTATATATAGTGAATATAAATAAAATTAGAGTTTTGTCTGTACATTTATCAGAATTATATATTTTTTGGTTATTTTTACGTTTTATACATTAAAGAAGCCGAAACAAGTCTTATCTCATTTTCTGTCTGTCTGTCACGGCCCCGAAGGCATTTAACGCGGCCTTCTGAAAAACGATAGCATCGATCGGGATTAAAGTTATTTATCAGTATAGAAAACCTTTTTGACAATTTCTTTAACTATAAAAAACTAAATTAACTTTTTTTAACAGAATAATAAACTTTCAAAAACCAAGTATTGTGCGATTTTGGATAAATTTATTCTAAGTTTTATTAACACATAAGAACAAATCATGTAATTTATATTGATATATCAATCAGCTGTTCTCAAATATTCTCTCTGATAACTGTCACTGAATTGTTTACGTTCTAAGTTGTTTATAAAGCTGGGTATTCACGTTCCGATTTGCAGTACCACTTGCAGTCCAACTTCCAAGGTTGGACCCGAAAACGGAACGTGAATGGGCTTGTTGGATGGTTGGAATTGTAGATGGACAACTAGAGGGACGACTTCAGTCTGTCGACGGTGTTGAAGCGTGTGTGGGGGAGTCGGATCAAAGTCGTCCAACTTATCTCAGTCAGTGCTTGACCTTCAGGCCACTTCGGTTACATTTTTCGTCTCGAGAGCGATGCTCACAGCTGACTAGGAATAAAGTTGGATTGCAAGTAGGAGCGTGAGTGGAGTCGACTATCCATCTAGCAGTACTGCAAGCTGGAACATGAATGCCCAGCTTTAAGCTGCTAACAACTTCATGATCGTTGCTATCAAAAAAGCCGAAACATATTTAGTCTTATTTTTCTAAACATAATCCGTATGAAGGACGGGTACAATAGCTAGTAGTGATATATAGATATATTAATGAAGGGCTGAGAACCTATCCTTTTGTTTCACCTCTAAAAGAATGAAGGAGTCCGTCAATTTTATTGGCCAACGACCTGTGTAAAGATATCAAGAATCTGTGTTTCAAATTTGAAGTTGATTGATAAAGGCGTTCGAAAGTTATCGTGGAACATACAAACAAACACGCAACGCCTCGAGCCTCAAGTCAAAAGGAAGAACTCGCTTCGCTCGTTCAAATACTAGAAATAGACTAGTGAGCCCAACTGGGCTGGAGAACTCGCTTGCAAACAACTAATTTTGGAAAGGGAAACTCATTTGGGAAGCTTATCGTAGGGGAAGGTGGTAACAAAAAACGGCTGTTTTGAAAATAATGATTTACATAAAATTCACAAGACATCTATCACTTGAAGTTCAATTTCATTGTTGCTCTGATACACACATTTATTTTCCACAAAAAAGACCTACCGTACTCATATACCTATATATCAGGGCAATGGAATTGGTGTATCAATCTATAGAGAAGATATATTTACCACATTAAAAACAGCTGTTTATATATCCATATATCAGGGCAATGAAATTAGTATATCTCTATCTATAAAAGGATGATACCCTGACTCACTCATCAACGCAGAGCCAAAACTACTAGGCCTATGAACTTGAAATTTCGTATGAACAATCCTTATAGGATTTCACCGTGCAATAAGAAAGGATTTTTCAAAATTCGCAATTTTAGGGGTGTTTTTAGGGGGTTGAAGTTTTGCCTATGCAAAGCACGGGTAAATGGCTTACTGGGATTTTTAAATCATATGGAAAATAATTTGAAATGTTTCGATGGACAAGCTGTTTGTGTGTTTTGCAAATCATCATTCACCTAACCTACTGAATTTGCCGGCCAAACAGCTTAAAGGAACAGCTGATAGAACTCAACTGTTTTTAATCATATCTCAGGCCTCTTAGCGGCGTTATTTACGCTGTCTTTGAACAGCAAAAGACTTTGCACTTTGCATGTAGGCTACCGTGCATTCAGAGCCTTGCAGTATGTAGGAAACATATGACTAGGTATGATGAAATGTAATTATGCCAGGTTCATGACATCTGTTAACCAATGCAGCTAGAAATTTGAAATGCAGCCTCAGCGGGATGTGGCGAATAATAAAATAAAAAACCTATCTTCTATCTTAATAGACGTGGAAGGTTTAAATTTGAAATGTTCATTGAGAGGTGGTGAGTAAGGCCTTACTGTGTAAGAAAACAACGAAGGAGGCCTCTCTGATCAGCTGAAAGAGCCCTGGACTAACTTCTTCCCTTTTCGTCCTAGAAGGTTGAAATTTGAAATGTAACTTCAGTGGGAGGTGGCAAATAATAAAATCAAGAATTTTTTATGAGAACGCAGCAACGCGCGTCGGGCCAGCTAGCTTATTATGTAGTTATAAGAAATTCTTATAAAAGATTTAATTATATAAATTCTTATGCAATAGCTTATTATGTAATTATAAGAAATTCTTAATTACTTACTATGGTTATTTTATAAATTATATAATTTATATAAATTATATTTTATATATGTTATAAATTAAATATATAATTAGTATACTAATTATATTTTTATATAATTTATAATTTTTTATATAATCCTAATATATAATTAGTATATCAGATTAT
This sequence comes from Conomelus anceps, assembly GCA_948455865.1. NCBI lineage: Eukaryota > Metazoa > Arthropoda > Insecta > Hemiptera > Delphacidae > Conomelus > Conomelus anceps. The sequence continues at coordinate 98,987,965 of OX418216.1, forward strand.
AGAGATCCTATCGCATTTATTGCCTGATCGCATTTATTCACACATACAGCTGATGATAGCTCAAAATATATTTTGAAATCTATTGCGAATTCCGTATGGTGAAAACAACTATTTTCTTAAATATAGTAATACATAGATATATTAATGAAGGGGTGAGAACCTATCCTTTTGTTTCGCCTCAAAAAGAATGAAGGAGTGGGTCAATTTCATTGGCAAAACGAACTTGGCCTGTCTAAAGATACCAAGAATCTGTGTTTCAAATTTGAAGTTGATTGATAAAGGCGTTCGAAAGTTATCGTGGAACATACAAACAAACACACAACGCCTCGAGCCTCAAGTCAAAAGGAAGAACTCGCTTCGCTCGTTCAAATTAAATACTAATATCCAATTTCCCCAGCTTGATAATTCTATTCAACTCTCAAATTCATATAATTTGGCCCACTGACTGTACCGCAATATTCCTCCCGAATTAAGGCCAAATGAGGGTTGCAGTGTTGCTGTTTACAAGCGAAGAGTGAGCGGGTGGCTGCTTTGCATTGCGTGCAGCTACTATTTATTGCAAGATTTATCCATTGATATCCACTGCTGAACTCACCCTATTTGTAATAATATTATTATGAACTTCTATCCTTGCACTTCAACTGTTTGCATCTAAACTTAAAATATAAGTTCGGAACCCACCTAAAATAGTAGGTCCACCATGTTCCCCGTAACATGGCACAAACGCGAGGTGGAACTACCCGTAAGGGTCTCCCCACCATTAAAAGCCATACGCTTATTATTATTATTATTAACTTAAAATATGAACCCCCCCTGAATGCTGTCACATATAGATGTAATACCCAAATAAATAATAATCAGTATCGCAACATTGTTAATTTTATTTATTTATAATATTTTGATTAATAATTATATACTTACATTGTTTCTTTATTCACAATGTTTATACCATATTGCTATGATTGAAATGTAACTTTTGCTAATGCGACTCCTCCCCGCACACGGACAAGTCATCCAAGCAGGGAGTTTTTTCAAAATCCCATTGTATATAATGTATCGTTCTTTTATTATTTTTTGAATAAACCATTTTAAATTTCGAATATAATCGGAGTATGCTGTCATGCTTCTATGCTTACTCTGTCTCAGCTAAATATTATGCTTCAATTATGAAATCAATTATTATATTATTTAAAGTTCAATAAAATCAATAATAAGACTCTTTGAAGCTGCATTCACCAATCCCACCACAATTCAGGAGTTTTATGCAAGAAGGGTGTGACTGAGATTTTTCCCTGTACGTTTACAGATCATGAGGGAGTCAGTGCCGCACATATGATCAAAAAATCTAATTTAGAATCCTGCAGTGACGAGATTTCAGGAGATGGGGGAAAAAAGAATGTTTCGCCTTATCCCCGAGCAAAACATCCAGGCTTTAAACCAAGGTTTGCTTGGGAGACTTGGTGAGCGGTTTATGAAAGTGGAAGTGTCTAGGAAATGTTTAACAACTTCCTGTGGTTATATGTTAATCATTGTAATGCTTCAATTCCTATGAAGGTAGCAAAGCCAAAACAATTTGAATTCTCATGGGTAACAAAAGGTTTAAACTATTTCAAGTAATAGAATGAATTTAAATTTATTCCGAAAAAATAAGTCCACAAGAACAGGACTGAAATACTTCACTTTTGAATCCGATTTCCAAAATATAAGAAAATTTATAGGAATGTCTTGTAAAATTCTAAAAATAGCTGTAAATAAATTTATAGATAAGTATAAAAATCCAAAACAAGCTGTTTGGAAATTGATAAAATCAGAATCTGGCCAGGCGAAAAATCATTCATTGGAGATTCGCATCTCTAACAAGTACGGCGTAGTTAGAGCTGGGGTAAAAGCCGCTGATTCATTAAATTACCACTATATTAATATGCCTTCAAAAATATTGCACAAAATAAAAAACCAATCTCAGTACTGATTCCGTACATTTTTAAATAGTAATATTCCTTTCCGTGCCAGCCTAAAGAATTTCAAACTATTAAGCCGCTTCTCTACCAACCGAACATGCTCGGCGAACAGTGTTCGCTGGAATCAGCTGATGTCGCCAAACATTTTTTGGAGTTGGTTTGGTGTGGACGCCTACTCGAACATTATGATCGGTGTGGTGGGGTTAGTGGCGGGAACCTATTGTTGGTCGTCACTGTTCGCTCACAGACCGAACATTTCAATTGAACTCACGAACATGTTCGGTGACCCAGATGTTTAATGTTTGCCCGTTTTTTGTATTTGCCAACAATGTTCGGCAGACATGTTCGGTTGGTGGAGACGCGGCTTAACAGAGCCACAAACTCCACAAAATTATCCGTTTAATGAAGAATAAAAAAACCATATGACTTTTTTAACCGACTTCCAAAAAGAACAAGGTTCTTCATATTCTATATTCGACCTGTTTTTTTTTATGTTTGTACATCAATCATTCGAGAACAATATTGAACCGATTCTCGATGAATTTTTTTTTAAATGAAAGAGCATCGCTCAGCGGTGGTCCCATCCAAGTTTCACAAGGATCGGCCCAATACTTAGCCCAATATTAAACAAAAAGGAGCATTCTTCGATGTCTTCATTTCAATCGAGTTTGAATAGGATAGTTCCACACATAACCGCCAATCGGATAACCGGTGTCGTTTACCAGGCTGATCATTGTAT